>JAODLI010003188.1:0-10050 GCA_027575585.1 Percopsis omiscomaycus | reverse complement strand
CCCCCCCCCCCCCCCCCCCTCCAGTTAAAAAATGGGTCTTGGCCTGCTTGGCTGGCAGTGCAGTGTTAACTTAATGCAGTGTGAAAAAAATAATTATGCCACCCTGCAGATGGGCGCAGCCATGTGGAGGAACCTTTGCACTCCCCTTTAGAAGCTCAGTTTCACCAGGAGCCTAAAATGCAAACAGGGGACCTAATAGATATTCTGAATTTTAGGAGACAGGTGGAAATCCAATTATTGTTTTCTAATAATACTGTATACTAAGTAAGATTTGAACACTCAAGAGACCTACATTTCAAACAAGTACATATATTATTCTATATTTCGTAAAACACATAATCACAAATGGTTAGTTTTTTTTTGTTTATAGATGTATTTACAGCAAAGAGAATTGTGTGGTGTTTTCAAAACATTTCTTATGCTGTCCATCAGCTTGACAGAAAAATTAATCTCAATTCAACACTGAAGAGGTCAGTTTGTTTCGCATCTAAAGCCAAGCACTGGTCCTCCTAATAAATCCCTGAAAGCAATTCCTAGGCTACAATCAAATCTGTACTTCTTTCTAACACCAGCTACCTTGTCTGTCCAAATCTTATTTTTGTGGGTTTCTCAAAACATGACTTCACTTGCTGTGAGATGGGAAAAATGCAAAGACAATACAAATTCAATGAATGAAAAAGTGCCCCATCAAAAGAAAGTACTTTGAAGCTTATGGCTTATAGGCACTGCTTGATAACCTTTTCACCTCTGCACCCCAAGAGTCCTAACAGGCAAAACACATGTAAACATGATTTATTGCAGCGTTAAAAACCCAGAGGAGGTCACAGCATGTCTGGACTTCCTTTAGGTTTTTTATTAGCCAGAGAAAGGCTGTTTCTCTCTGAGCTTTTAAATGCAATGGCCATAAACATGTATGACTAAGTGCACATTAATAGCATGGTGGGTTAGGGAGTAATGGAGCCACTAAAGTATCAGATTAGGTCTTGGCTGTCCACATGGTTGACTTTGAGGTTGTGGCTTTGAGACCAGGGGGTCCCCTGGAATATTTGGATCTGGTCATTTCCTGGAGTATCACCTGCTGAAGTGTCTCTAGAGGAATGTGGTGATTTCAGTGGCCATCAACAGGCTACAAACTAGCTCTCAGGATGTGCTCTTATCTCCATTATCTGTTGGGCCACAAGGAATCAGTGAGCCTGCAATAAAACCCTGATACTAGTTTTTATTGTATTCATTTTATTGTCACTACTCACAATTCTCCCTCCAAGAATGCCAGAAAAGCATTTAGTGTTCTAAACAGAACACTCATAAGATATAAACGTTTTGCTTGAAAAGTTAGTGTATAGGGGTGAGCACTTATCACGAGTCATCAAGCGTTAGATGCAAATATGCTATGAATTTGACGTTACTGCATTTGGCAATGACAAATTTCTCATAAATGAAATGTATTCTGGTCTGGTTTCTTTAGGCATTATAACATATTTTCGACGCCTAGATTTGTTCTTGCCAATGGCTGGCAAAAGAAGGTTTAGTTATTGTTTACACATTGGGGACTACTTCCTGGCCAGCGGCAAGCCTCTGCCTGGTTGAAATTGCCTCCAAATAGCCAGACTTCATAGTTGTGTAAAACATGACTGCAACAACAAACTGCCTGCTGATAACAAACTGAAAATCATTAGCGGTGATATTTTAAAACAAAACCACCATGGAGAAGAAAACATCCCAAGGCCCCAAACAATTATGCACATGAACCTCATGTAAACACATAGGTGGAATGCAGCACGTCTGCATGCATTCAGATGCAGATCTCATGATTGTCAAAACCCACATAAGCACTAGCTGAGAAAAAAATACTGGAACTAGACATGATTTAAAGTGGCTTGCTGTTCAAAGCGGTAGGTCTGTAGTTGGCCTGCCTTAGGTATCACCCTGCTCTACCCCTGCACTGTGTCACAGACTAGTCTCCTACTTAACCTTTGCTTTATGCCCTCGTATTCCGTTACACGCACATTCTGACAAGGTAGAGGAACAGCAGAGCAGCCCGCCAGGGGAACGGTTTGACATTTCGGTGGTTGTAAAGTTTTAAACGTCGGCAGGATGCAGTGGCTATAAAACGAAGGCTTGATCCTGAATTGAGTTAATCTGGGAAGTCATTCCGGGGCATTACTCTGCATGCATAAGTGAGGAGACCTTTTAGAAATAGTGAAAAAGAAAATGCTCACGCTTACCTATGGAAGACATTCTGTGCAGAAGAGGAAATACATTATTTTTAGTGTAATTTCTCCATCGGGCTCCAAAAAATTAAATAAATAAAAATCTCCTATCACCAAATTACCAACCCCTTCATATTCATCTGTAATAACAAAGTCAATACCACATTAATGAGGCCGGCAAGGTTTCTAAAGTAATGGAAAGAAAGCCATGAAATGCAATGAAAACAACCATAACTAACATTCTGTATCTACTGTATGTTGTTTTTTACCCTTTCACACACCTGTAAAGCAGCTAGCATCAGCCTATACGGAATCCTTCACCGGTCTTAATTCATTTGCTGTAGCCGCGAACAGCCGAGTCAGCCGTCCCACGATGTATGAATAATGAGAGGAGCCGCACACACTGCACTCTGAAGTGAGACAAACGCAACAGAAATTCAACGTGAGCCATGCAGATCTCTGACAGCTTGGCCAGGCCCGTTGTCAGGTCTCACTTCCGACGGAACCGATCCATCATCACCACTACTCTCCGCCCAGAGTCCCCGGAAACCATTTATTTGTCTTTCCTCGGCTCTACTGATGGATGGACGGAGTCGCAGCGGATGAATTAATAACGCTGTTAGCACGATGATAATGGCGGCCGGTGCTAAAACATTATTGATGATTCAATCAAGGACACCCAACCTCCAGCCAGCGTCGCTGTTTTCTAATTAGTTCCTGCTTTGTAAAATTGCATTTTAGCCTCTGCCAAATCTGCTGGCTTGCTGACAGGTAATATGTAAAGCTCCCCTCTTCTATTTATCTGCGCGGAATAGGTCTCTACATTTAGGCAAGCACAAAGTCTGGCCCTGTAATTCTCTTGTTTGCTGTTTAAGGAAAGAAATGCCGGTTTGCTTTCCTTCCTTCGGGTATTTGACCTTGCTGTTTTTTTCTTTCATAGCCCAGCAAACTTGGGATGGTTAGCATGATATTTTCACGAGAGAGACTTAAAGGTCAGTGTCTTCAGAAACCCGGTGTCCTTGGCTTGGACTGAACAGCGCAAGTCATTGTGAAACGTCTGCACATCACATTCAACGCACGGCATAAATACATAGGGATGTGAACTGATTCACAGTTTGCCCTTGTCTTTTAATGCATATTGTAATATTGTGTGCTTTTTTGGACCTTGGAAAAAATTTATAACTTCTTTTTTAAAATAAATAGCTATGTTGTGATTAATGCCGAGAACACGTTTGACTTATATTAACTGCACACAACCTTTCAAAAAACAAGTATTAAAAGTTGCTGTGCAAAATGTGTCACTGAACTGAAGACTTTAGTTTTTTTTTAAATGTATATATTTAATAGAACTCTTGTAATAGATATATTTATATATATTTAATAGAACTCATGTTCTATGAAATCATGCTATTCACTCAAACCAAGTAACCTTTTCGGGGCCTGAAAATGAATGACCCATCCATCACGGTGTGTCCACACTGTTCTGTTGTAGCCCTTGTTTGTACAGGTGTGTGAGTGCGTGTGTGTTTGTGTGTGCTTGCACACACATGCATTTGTGTGTTTGCATTTTCCACTGCCCAGCAGAACAGAAAGGCTTTGCACACTCTGTGCTTTGGGAGTGGTTAATTGTTTTGCACGGTATCTTTACAAACTCTCCACAATAAAGAAATAATCTCTGAAATAACATCTTTATGATCCACTCACCTATTTGTCCTCCCTTTACCTTTTATTTAACTTGCTCAGTCAATAGGTTCAAAGGTCAAAGTAACCCACATAGTTTAAGGCACTAAGCCAGTAAGGTTGCATTTGCGCATTGTTTCTAGAACTTTTTTAGCTTGATATCTTGATTGCAGTGTGCAGTACACGTAATACTGTATTTATACTCTGAAAACAAAGATTTACTTTATGTGATACTATTACAATTACATTATTTTGTTGTTTTCTACCATCTCTAAATGTTGGTACTTGAGTTGTGTGCTTTTGCATTAAAACTAATAAACGTGGTCAGCTTTGTCTCTGACCGCCTCAGGAATATGGTGATCTGTACATTGGTCTGTACATTTACACCAGGATATTAGGCTTTAGCAGAATCAAATCCATACTAATATATTCTTGTCAGTCTTGTAACTTTTCATGAACAAGGGATGGTTATTGGGTTATGCTACCTATTCAGGGCTTGACCATTATATCTGATCACAAGAACACGTTGGTTACAGGCGTAGACGCGCAATATATGATCCTGCTTCCACTGCTTGGTGATTTATTCTGTTGGTTTATAGAAGCCAAATTGAATTTTGATTAAAATTGGTCAGGTGACTGCAACCCTGCCACAATGTACTTTTACTATACAATTACTGTGGATGCACACCAATGTCTCTAATTCATACATGAATAAAGTAAGTTTATAATAATATTATAATGATAACAATAAAAAGTTATTAATATTACATTTACTCAAGAAAATCTAGTCTCTCTTGGGTGAACTGTAATTGTGCCTTTTGTAATTGAACAAGGGAGATTTTGCTTGCTTTCGTTCAACATGTACTCAGTTTATCTTGTTTCAGCAATGTGGCTCTGAACAAGGCCCTCTTTCTTTTTCTGTCAACAAGCACTTGGTTACCAAGGAGAGGCAGGAGGTGGGGGCTTCCAAACTATACCAGACACTGGTAGTGCCCCCCCCCCCCCAACACAGACACACACACACACACACACACTGTGTGTTAGACGATACCCCCTGCTGTTAGCTCCCTGCCGCATGCTACGCACAACCCAGGTGTTATTGTTAACTGATATACTGTACATGTAGATGCTCACACAAACATTCACTCAAACTACAATACTGTTTTGAACACCCCTGGGTACCTGTAAGAGCAAGTTTATTGGTTTGTTTGTTTGTTTTTACATATTATTTGTGTGCGTGTAGTGTGTGTGTGTGTGTGTGCGTGTGTCAGATTACAAAGATTCATGACTTTCCATGAGATACCAAACTGGATGTTAAAAATTACACATTTATATTTTTAACAATGCTGCCTCGTTGGTTGGTTTGTGGACAGTTTGTGTGTGACAGCAACATCAGGCTGTTGATATGGCGGTGCGGTGGGTGTCTCTTCCAATGGCAGGCTTTCCGGGGTGTAACTGATGACACAGTGGTGTTTTTGCCTCAGCCTTGACTCATTCAGATACAGCTAACAGATTAGCCAGGAGAGTCCCATTAGTGTCACTGACATAACGCGTTAACCCCAGACAACAGCACAGCACTGTGTCATCACCAGGTGGCTAGCACCTCTTAGCCCGTGAAGTTATTGTTTTAACTGGCACAAATACTACATCGTAAGTAGCATTTACCTCACCACTACCCTAAGTAAGTAACATTACAATCTAAATCTGGATTTGAATATCAAATCCCATATAATAGAGGTCCCAGAACAATTGCAGGGACCACCTCCGAGAAAAGGCTCAATTTCAGCTGGTGGGAACAGGGAGGGTAAAAAACATTCCTCCTCCTCCTGCTACTGTTTGATTCATCCATCCCTCCTCATTCCCCTTCGCTGATTCCGACGGCTCTTGGTGAAGAAGAGATTTTCCTCCGCTCTTTCCGGATGACCTCCCCTAAACTTGGGTCCCGGGCTTAGCACACCACCGCCCGTCTGGAGGGAGCGCAAGGAAGAACAAATTTGTCGCCCAGAGTGTTAAAATTCCCTCAGGAATGTTAATCTGGCTGGTCCTCCTGGCCCACGATTCAATAATCCCCAACTGTGTTGCTTAAGGAGGATTTGGTACTGCCTCTATTAAGAATGTGCACTTTGAACCCTCCACAGCCTCGCCACTTCACAATGTATTTGACAGTTGAAGGTGAGATTGTATTGTAAAAGTACTTGCAGGTTTGTTATTTAATGTATAGATATACTTTATGGATCAACTGGCTACCTTTAGAAGAAAGTTGCCCTCTATGTAATTATTGCAGATGTATGTTGATCTGTATCTATTTGTTAGTTTGATCATGTGATAATTGATTTTCTTGGTGGGGGTCAGGGGACTGAACTTTTGCCACTGTATGAACTGTATTTATGAAGCTGTTTGGATAAAGTTGTCTTCTCTTCTTTCATTGTGTGTATTATGTGTAGACTTGTGTGTATTTAGTGTATGTGTGTATCTGTACCCTTTACTTATGAAAAATGAGGTAATCGATTTAGGTAAAAGATAATTTTAGATACATATGTTTACTCGCAGACATTTTATTTTATTTTTCTAATTTTCCTTCTTTCTTTGTATCCATCCTCAGTATCTTGGGGCTTTTTAACTTCCTGACCTTCAGACATGATTGAATCTGTTCGGCTGCCAAGCCAGACAAAAGGCTTCTAAAAGCAGAGAGTCAGCTCATGACTTGGCCTTCATGTTGTCAGCCAGGAAAGGACGGTGGGGGAGAGAACGAGGGGGGTGGGTGAATACAAAGTGAGGGAGGGGGAGAGAGAGCAATCTCTGTCAGGCACAACATTTATTTATTCAAACTGTCCATCTGTTCTGTGGCATGAGCTTGACTTCCGTGTACAAAGCATGCACACACATGCACATACACACATTTATATCAAGAATCAGGGCAGCAAGGGTGGGTTGAGTCATGTTCCATTATTCTTTTCATTTCCAGTAATCCAAGTAAAAAAACAAAGAAAGAAAAAAAGGTACCTATCAGAAACATATGGATTTGAACCAGTGACCTGAACTGTTATTTTGGTCTGTTTTTAAGATGGAATACAGGGCATGATTAGCTGGTGAGTCTAATGACCGGGGCAGTCAGTTATCCCTGAGTTACTCACCCTTGAACTCTTTGTTCCAAATTTTTTTGCCAACACAGTACAGTAGTGGTTGGCATTAAAAAACTAAAACGTATTTTATAATTAATATCCATGGCGCATGTTGACTGTGTAAAAGATTTTTGTCTAACGAAAAATAAATAGACATGATGACAACATGATTAATTAAACAGAAAAAAAAAAACATTTTGGTTTGGGTTTTCTAAGCCACCTCATTAATGGCTTGTTGCTTCACCGTAAAAGTACATTTCTTTGGACCGAAAAAGCTTTGAAACAGAATGGAATTGAATGGAATTACAAATGGAAAATAAAGGGATGTCACTTTTCAGGTGGTTGGAAGTCACCCGTGTTGCCCTGGGTAGTGATGATAGCATGTTGTAAAGCACACATCTGTGCAGGTGTGGCTCTATGACATGGTAACCTGGTACAGTGTTGACATGTCAATCCTTTGTGTTATCAGTCGACCGCTCAGCTGCTGCGATGATAATTTGCTTCCTTTATAGTTCTCCCGTCAAAGCCACTGGGGGACCATGGGGGAAGGTATGACAAACACAAGTAAAAAAAACTAAAGTACTGTCTGTTTAACGAACTAACAGTGACTATGCGAAGAATGTCAAATGTATATACATGTACGGACACGTGTGTATTTGTGCAAGTAGGCACGTACACACACGAAAACCCAATAGATCAAGAATTGTTTACTTACACGAAGCTGCATTACAGATTGCTGTTAAATACAAGGATTCCCAGCACAGTTAGGAGGGGTTGCTGGATTTAAAGGAAAGGACGACGTCTGGCAGCAATACTTTCCAAGAGAGCAAGCTGTTATTACCCCGGTGGACAATATTGTTCAAGGGTGAAGAACAAGTTATGAAGTGATGTATGATGTTTTACTGGCCAGGTGGGCTTGTGTGTGCGTGTGTGTGTGTGTGTGTGTGTTCCTGTGTCTGTGTTAAGGGGGGAGCAAGCGGGGCAAACACAAGTAGATTTCCTCTTGGACACAATCTCATCATCTTTTGTTGCTACTGTCAGGCAGATGTCGCCTTGTTTCTCGCCCCCGCTACTCCAAAACACACATATAAAGGCGTACGCACACACACACACACACACACACACACACACACACACACACACACACACAGTTGCTCGTTTGACTTGCCTTCTCTCAGCCCTCTGGGGATGTGAAAGCAGAGATGGGAAATACACGAGAAAGCAATTTGTTAGGAGCCGATGGTGTCACCTTATTGCCTGGATTCTTTTTTGTTTTCCGGGGCGCCGCTGCCAGCAAAGGATGGAAAGTGAGAGGGGGTCAGGTAGAGAGAGAGAGAGAGAGAGCATTGGCAGGCACTCTGAGGGAAGGGTTTAAGAAGGGGTGGGGGTGTGTGAGTCGGAGGGCAGACAGACTTACACCTTGTCCCGCGGTTCCTGGACCGAGTGGCTCTTTGTTCGACACCCAGGCTGAAAGCCGAGCCGCGGCTGGCACGTCTGCCATCAGCCGCCTCCGTGGATCCCTCAGTCAGTCAGCCGTCAGTGCTGCTTTCACTCCTCCAGCCAGCGGTACAGGTGATGGAGAAATTACAAAGGGGGTGAGCGAGAGAGAGAGAGAGAGAGAGAGAGAGAGAGAGAGAGAGAGAGAGAGAGAGACTATCGAGAGATCTAGAGAGCAAGAGAGATAAGTCAAGAGGAAGAAACATATCGAGTTTGTCCGCCCCTGCCAAAACACCTAGTGAAGACTAGCATTATTGGCATTTTTCATCCTCAGATCAGCTGCCTACCTTGTCCGGTGTCCAGGTTACCAGATACCTCCATGGAGCTCTCCCATTTCACATAGAGAACAGTCCCTTTGTCCTTCCACATGGTGGAGATCTGTGACTCGCTCGTCTACCAGCAACCTGTGCTAAAGACCTGTAAACGACGTGTAGCTTTTCCATAACGTGTACAGAATGGCCCTGCTGGGGAGATACATTCATTGAATATAGCTGTTGTGACAGTGACACATGAATGACTCCCAGTTAGTTGGACTAAGCAGTGTTTTGGGACAGTGAGTGACAAAGGACAGACGGTGGGTGTGACGTCAAGTGAGACAGAGGCATGAGCAGATGTAGGGACAATGAAAACCTGACTACTCATCTTCTCTCTGCCAGGAGAAGAGAGGCTAAACTGAGTTAACGTACTTTAGTGTTTCCATTTCGTAGAATCGTCAGCCTTCTTTTTCTCAATGAGACTCAGTTACTCTTCTCCCTTTTTGGGGAGAAGGAAAGACGCTGTCACCAGTAAACAATTTTGGCATTTCTGTAGTTTTGAGTTGTTCATTTGGCTTTGTTGTAGGCCACTGGTGACGGGGGTTATTGTTTTATTCAGCCGGGCGGAAAGTCAGCCATGACAAATAGTCAATATCTTATGCCTCATTACATGTGGATGTTCAGAACTCTCTCTTTGTACCTCTTCTTTCTGCTGGCTCCCACTCTCAATTGTGCATAACATGCAATTCACTATGATCTGAATCCAGCCGGGGGACTGAATGTTTTACGACAGCCTCCGCTTGAACCTGTGCATTTACTCTTTCTCTCCTTAGCTCTCCGCTCTCTGTCGTCTTTTCCTCCGTCAAGTCTGGGCTTCTCTGCGGTCGTACATCACCCCTTGACTCCCTGTCTCCCGTTGCTTCTGCCTCTGTGCTTTGTGCCCGTTCAGAGGCCAGCTTTGCCTCAAAACCTTGATCAGGGAATAGATCTGCAAGTAGAAGGGGAGAAGTGAGAAAGCTGACGGAGAGACTGAAGAGGGGCAGTGATAGGGCAGCTAAGGTGGGTAAACTAGGTAATCGAATACAGGAAGACTCTGCATTACGGTCTAATTTCCGAGGTCAAATTAAGTCATGCCACTGTATGGACCGTAGTGCAAAGGTCATGTGACAAAAGAGCTCTTTGACGAGAAAATTGTATCTGTTGCTGCAGATTAGTCAGGAGTCTGAAATTGAGGAGTCAGGAGTTGGCGTGCGAGGGGGGGGGGGGGGGGGGGGGGGTGGGGGGGGG
>JAODLI010003187.1:0-10050 GCA_027575585.1 Percopsis omiscomaycus | reverse complement strand
ACACCAAGATTCTTAACTTGGTGTCTACAATTGATTACACAATCATCGAGAGACAAAGTAAAGTGATCAAAAAGATGGGTAGGGGTTAGACATCTCGCTCAAGGATGCTTACTGGTAGGCTGTGCTTGTTGAACCCACAACCTTTTGGCTAGACTAACCTGCCCCCCTTTTACAGCAGTACAACGGTGCTCTTCCTCATGTTCCTCTCCAGTTATCGAGGCGAAAGTCTAACAATATTCGAATTTAGACTCTTCCAATACTGTAGTTTTAATATAAAATTCTAATTGTTGCAGACATGAATTGGGTTGTTCTCTTACCTGTGTACTCTTGCCAGCTCCACTGGGCACGCTGACCAGCACCATACTGTGGCTCTCCAGCTGCTCCAGCAGCCTGTATTTGAGCTTCCACACGGGCAGCTGTCGCCTCTCCTCCAGCAGGGAGTAGTAGCGTGAAGAGAAGGGTAAGCCGTCATAGGGGTTTACCTCCAAATCTCCCAATACCTCCTCCTCCCCCTCCTCTCCCCCGTCCTCCTCTAAATCCTCAGAGAGAATGGAGGAAACAGAGAGAGAGTCCAGAGCATTTGCGGGGCGCAGTCGCGACCCCAGAGAGCGGAGGGAGGTGGTCGGAGTGCGCGGTGGTGATGACATCATCACTAGGAGAGAGAATTAAAAGGTCGAATGGGACCGAAGTAGCCTGCAGGAGTGGAAAGACGGAGCACAAAGAAGGAGGTGTACAGTGTGATCAGGATGCTAATTTGGAGACATCCATTGTGCCTTCACCACAGCCCAGCTGTAGAAGAAGACAGCAGGCAAATCGGATTTGGTTTTCAAATTACATGTAATCTAGCGTCTTTTTCAACACTGTCACACGTCATTAGATCATTTATATGTTCCCGCTGTACCGGTTGCCATAGTAACACTTTTGCCGATTGATGAATACATGTGGCTTTCTAACTTTTGACATGCTCTGTGAAAACTATGACAAAACATATGTCAATACACACACACACACACACACAACATGAATGTTTAGCAATATGAATGTTGTTGAACAAAACATGAATGTAGCAAGTGTAGAAAATACATGCCATTCCACAAATGACATGGTATTAAATAGTAACAATGGAGGCTTGCAGACTCATCTACAGCCAGACAACACCCAAGTACATGCTATGAGCATGCTATGTAATGACATTGCTACCCCTACGGTATTTATTAGCATAAAAGTACTATCCTCAGCCTTATAAGTTACCTATAAATTATCATGTACAGCACAGCACAGTATACTAGGCATTATTAAACTGAGACACAAAAGGCTACACCGGCCACTGAATAAATATTTGAGATGTCATCCTATGATCCCTGAAGCAAGACTGAAATATGCCTGAATAATATGAGAATCACGTAAGGGTGTAAGCTACGGTAATGTCAAGCTACAGTAGATAATGATGGGGGCTACTGTACATGATGTGTTGATGGAAACCTTAATTATCTGTTTTTATTGTAGTATGATCATCTCATTATCAAATCAGAAAAGGTTCAGTTCTGGTAAGGGAATGCAACGGAGCGATGCTAATGTCTCATTGTTTAGAATTTCGACATAAATCCCACAGACATTCACCTCATTCCTTATCTGCCTGTCTGTCAGTAAAGTATGAGAGACCTGCCAGCAGCGACGTGTCAGCTGACAACCACAAAGGCATAATAAAAAACAATAAATATGCACACTACTCAAATGCTAGCTTACCTGCAAAACATTGTCTGTAGAACAATACCACTGTTGTTGTTGTTAGTGCAACGTTGTATCTGTGGTGTACCCTAGTGAAGGTTTTATCTTGTTTCTGCTCGTCAAGCCTTTAGTACCGTACAGCGAAGCAACAGTCGAATAACAACTGAGAAAACATACCGCCGACCTCTCCGTGTTTCCGTGTTTCCTTGGCGGTACCGGATAATTCGTTATTTCTGAAAATGGCTTAAAAATAGACGTTAGTGTCCAATGTTGATCTACCCAACAGCCGCCATGATGGGCTGTCTGACTAGGCGCAGGTGGAGTCGATAGTCAAAGAGGCGTGGCTTAGAGATGCTGTCAAACCCTCCAGAGCTTTTAAAAGTACACTCCATAATTCATTTATCGCCCCCCCCTCCAAACCCCAAATGTATGTTATGTTTTTAACACAGCTGTGAACAAGTGCACAACTCGATGGATTTATTCAGAATGGTGGGGTCTGCTAATGCTTAAATATCTAAGCCTTCTCAGGACCAGCAGTTGGCTTGGAATTCTTGGACAAAGTTCTCCACCTAGTAATGACCTAGAGATGGCATTAGAGGTGTGGGGTTTTACCAGTTGATCAATTGACCATATGCTTATATTGCAACCTATATGTTTGCAACTAAAGACTAAGTTACTTACTTGATATGAGCACCACCTAAAGGTTGCAATCTATAATGATATATAATTATATATGATGTGCAACCTGCACCACGTGACATGGATAGTCATACCTCAGTTTTGATTGAGATATCTATTTGTTCTCGCTGTCTTTGGTCTTCTCCACTTTTGCCTGCCCAGTTTTCAATCATTATAAATTATGGGTAAGTAACCCCCCATAGACTCAATTATAGATTCTGTCGCCTATAAACCCATGAAAATATTTGCTCAAATATATTTAATTTGATCAAATATTTTCATGGTAAAATGCTAAATACCAAAACCCACGTGGCCACAAATACATTTTCCCAGCACTGCAAATGGATTTGTTGAAATGGACTTTATTAATTTCACAATGTAATTTTACATTTATTTATATTTTTCTCCAGCCACATGGCCATACAAACACCATCCATACAGAAAAACTCACATATACCTACAGGACAGTAGATATAAGATAGAAATGTGAAACTAAATCGTTTTTCATTGATTTATGGTGTACTAGGTCAATTTAATGTATGTCTTAAAGCACAAAGGACCACATTACACACTGAGTCATAGTTGCCTCAGTTTACCCACCCTCGGACCAAAGTCCCTGACAGGCAGGGAGTAGAGTAGGTCAACAGCAATAAAAGTTTTTTTATCACCCATCATAATTTGCTTCATTCATATAAAAACATACAGGGCAACCATCATATTGTCAAATAAATAAATACAATTAAAATAATTTATAGTGGGTTTTGTGCATGCATTTATTCCAAACATTGTCTATTGCCTTTAAATAGAGTCTGAATCCATCTATTAAATTCAGTTATTGTTAATTAGTATTAATAATTTTACACACGGGGGGTTGTGCATTTTTATTCCAGTAAGTGAAGTAATATGCACAACAGACTGATTATTGTAGACTAATGTTAAACAAATATCAAAAGTTAGACTGATGAAAGTACAATTATGTTGTTAAATTAGGATGATACTGATCTTTAGTAATCAATTGTAGTAAGTTACTGTTTGATCCCTGGCTGAGGTTATAGACTGGAGTCTTGCCCTCATTCCGTCCTCCCAGTCTCTGAGCCAGTGAAGGCTTCTCTCCAAGTGCTGGGAACGAGTAGCCATATTGTCCAGGGCTCGCACAGCCTCAGGCAGGTCCAGGGTGAGCCCTGCCCTGTGCACGGCGCCCTCAAACTTGGCTGGAGATGCGGTGGCGATATAACACCTGAGAAAAAGGTTTACGTTCAGTGGATATCATAGTATCGTAGCCACGTGGTTATTGATGAATGCAAGTATGTATGTGTGTTGCACCTGTTAATTTCAGGGTTTGGATTACAGTGGTAGTGGTGCCAAACACCCACAGCTGTGTGAGGACACAGCAGATACTGATTCTCCTCCCAGCATCTCTTCATGGTCTCCATAATTCCCTCATCAGACACCGTACCAGTTGAGATAACCTGGGACAACTGGAACAAAAAGGAGAACATAATTAAAACTATCAATATAACAATATTCCTACGGAGCATGTAAACAACACATTCCTTTCAGGCCTTATTTTAAAGTTACAATCCCAGCTGGAAACACAATTGTCATGTCTGGTTATGTTTTGCGGCTGTATGTTACATCACACTAGGTTTTGAGGCTGTTTTAGAGTAATCAAGATTATGTGCAGCTGCACGTAAATGGGAATTGCATGGAACATTTATTTTCAGTAGCTTTGTAAACACTCCAGTAGGAGTAATGACATTTAATTGTATGCATGAAAATTTAGAATAATGTCCATAGAAAGAATACTAGAAGTGTGTATTTTACCGCTTTGTGGAGATTTTCAGACAGGGTGTGTTTATCAGAGTGAAATTCTTCCATTATCTTCGTTACTAAGGCTCCGTCTCTTCCTGACAGCAGCCAGAACACACGCTCCATATTGTACGGAAACTGAAACCATCAAAGGGTGTAAGACACAGGCCCCTCACACACACGCACACAACGTCATGCCTTTCCTGAAGTATAAATACAGTCCATTCTTTTACATCCCAACAATGAAGTCAACTGCACAGAAAGCGTAACATTATAGACTTCATTCACGGCACCTGAATGTCTATGGCAGATGCTAACGTTTGTGTAACGTTTGCTGCTTTGGAGAAGTCCCCACTTTTGACTGTCCTGTGCACTGTGTCATTGGTGTTGACCATGGCCACAAGCTGCAGTGGCACCCCCATGTGCTTCACAATGCACCCAGCTGATGAAGAAAGGGTTACCAAAAAAAATTCATACAAAAAATACTTAAAAAAAAAAAGAAGCATTTCAGTAAGACTTGATTTGGAAACCGATAATTATAGCCATAGTCATTATAGCCTTGAACGGATGTGATGCGTGTATGTGTGTTGTAATGTATACTTGCACGTATACTAATCGATTTACAGAATCTAAATCCTACAGATTCTTCGATCCTCATCTCATGTCATGTTTCATCTTACCTGCAATATTTCCGGCCCCTCCAGTGGGAACTACCACCTCCAGAAGGGGGAGGGGTGTGTCACCCTCGGACTGTTCCACTCCACTCATCTGGAGGTACACGTAGATGAAGTGGGCTAGCTGTAGCATGACTCTAGACCAATTGACTGAGTTAAGGCTCATGAGACCGTGGCGCTTCACCAGCTCCTGGTCAGCAAACAGACGGCACGCCAGAACGTCAAGGTCGTCTGAGGTCCCGCCCGCTAAGGGAAGAGAACATACAATATGTCGCTATGGGGGTCTCATTGATCAGGGTTTAATCATAAAGAGAAATACTAATACTCTTTTTATTGTAATGCTAATAATACTACTTTTGTATACCATCAGTCATTAGTATAAGTATTTCAGCGACAGGGGATATGTACAGTATGCACTGCTAATGCATCTTACAGATATTAATGCCTGACATGACTCTAATGGTGTCAAGGGGGTAGCGCGTGTGATCTACTACCATTACCATTAATCATTTTGATTTGGTAAATGTGCTTCAAATACACTGATTTAGAGCTAAATTCTGTCACTGTACCTGAGAACACATGGATGTTATCCTCCAGGCAGGTGGTCATGTGTTTCTCTTGAACAGGAGTGATGCGTCCATGTGGGTATAACACCACCACATCCATGGCACTAAGACCTTTGGCACTCTGGACAGCAGAACCACCTGTGTCTCCAGAGGTGCCTAAAAGAGAAACCCACAAGGGAAATTAGGGAATAGCTTTTAATTGTACTTCTTATACATACATACATACATACATATTGTGAAACGCCCACTCATTCAATAATTTGTTCTCACTGAGATATTATAAGGCTACAGGGAACATATCCTGATTTTACAATTTGGAAACAGCTGCATTGGACTTCCAGCAGGATCATCCGATCTTCCAGCCACAATTACCCTTGTGGGTCAAACCAGCATTACGAAAATGTTTTTGTTGTTCTACCGCTACATGACACCTATACTAGAGGTCCCGGGCATCTTACAGATGAAGATGATTGCTCTGCGTCTCTCTTTTTGGAGGAGGTAGTCAAGGAACCTCACGGAGCAGGTCATAGCCAGGTCTTTGAAGGCCAGGGTCTCCCCATGGAAGAGCTCCAGGATTGACAGGCCGTCCTTCAGCCTTACCAGTCTGACTGCCTCCGGCACTGAGAAGCCTGACAGGGCGGCATACACCAGGCCTGGAGAAAAAGAGAGAGAGAGATACAGAGACAGTGTGAGAGAGAGCCTTGAAATTTCAGCCAAACAGATGTGACTAGTTAAAAGTAGTCCTTCTCCACCAAGAGATTTCACACAAGCCAACGAAACAAAACAAATGGTCACATTTAAAAAAAGGCATACACCTTTTATGTGGGCGATTGCATAAAGTGTTAACATCAGAGGAAGATTAAGAAAAATAAATGTTAAGATAAAACAGCAAGAAAAGATGAGACGACACACTGATTGCAGCTCTGATAAGAACTGATATTACACTTCGAATTCGAATTGTTCTTTTATATGTTTATCTGTTTAAGACACCTCTTCTTTTTTTATTTATATAACCCGGTTATTGAAAATGTACTAATGATATATAAAATCCTAGCAAAGTGAAATTAAAAGCTGATTGGAGCACAACAATCTCATACTTTCCAAATGCTAACTAACTTTTTTAAACCACTGTTTCATTCCACCATTCATTCTCCTCCTATGTTACAATTAGGTCATTTAGCAGATGCTTTTATCTAAAGCGACTTACAATTACATGGTGCTATTACAAGGAGCAGATAGGGGTTAGGCATCTTGCTCATGGATGCTTACAGGTAGGCCAACTCTGGGGCTTGAACCCATGACCTTCTGGCTGGGACACCCAGACCACTAGACTATCCTGCCCCCCTATAGTCTCACCCTTCAAGTCCTCTCTGGGGATAAACTGGGTGGGGATGAACAGTGAAGCGACCTCCACCACCAGTTCAGGGTACTGCAGCTTTCTCCAGCTCCTCAGGGTGTCAGGGCTCAGCTTGGGCAGGGTCTCGGGCATGAACATCCCCCCATCTGGAGCATAGCCTGAAAAGAGGACATCCCGGAAGCTCCATCCATGGACCCCACCCCGAGTACTGCAGTACCGCATTGAAACAAATCTGTGGACAGCAAAATAGACTGATTCGTTTTGTTATTCTATTATTGTATGCAGCTGCAGATCATTTTGCAGATTGGCATTAACTGTGGTTGTGAGAGGCATCTGCACTGTTTTCAAGATGTCATTTGTTTTTCTTTTCAGTAGACCTTTATTTAATTATTAATTAAGCCTTTCTTGAGTTTCAGAAATAGGCGTGTCTACAATTAGTTTTTTTCAATAAAAAAAAGTTATCCCCTGCAGGTTTAATGAAAAAACGAATACCGAATGGCAATACCTCAAGTTATTTACTAAAGTAAATTCAACGTTCCTTTAACGTTAATACCAATAAAGTGCTTAACCTCTGGCATATTTCCAAAATGTCGCTAAGGAATTTGCTGGAACTATGGCTGCGTTACAGCTAGTCCATTCTATAATTAAAATTGAGTAATGGAATTCTGACCATTTGCATATGCATAACGGCTACAGTAGTCCTATATCGTTTAACAGAATGTCAACAAATCACACAAACCATTTACATTTTGTAGTTACCTGCTAATGCCACAGAGGACTGGTAAAACAGCAGATTCACTAAAATGGCAGTGTAGTTTACCCTGTTAAAAAGAACGCATGGTTAATAAATGTCCCAATATTTCGATACGTGCCAATATCGTTAAACGCTGTTAAACATAATAATTTGCAGACTATCGTGCATTAGCCTACAATTCTCAAAACATTTTTGAAGCCAGCGATTGTCACTTTAGTTGAAAAGCATACAGATCATTACTGCCAATAAAAGAATAGTAGTTCAGTGCACATTTTACCTTGTGCTCATATGCTCTTCTGGGCTGTGCTGTGGAGGACGCCCTGTTGAACTATGCTCAATTAAGCTATTTACACTGGTAAGGCTAATTACAAATATCTTCATTTTGTGAATAAGTGTGAGCAATATTTTTGTTATATTGGGTGTCTGGCCTTTCTGGTGTATGGAGGTCGAAGACGTCGTTTGTATGTTTTATCACAGGAAACTACTTTTTTTGAGCGATACTTTTTATGCGCACTAGTATAACTTCACATACTGTAGTTAAACGTCACGTCCGGGAGGGGTAAATGCGAAATGAATCCATAAAACTAAATTCATTAAAAGTTTAAACGTATTCTTATGCCGAGTAAGTAGGTACATCTTTCAGATTTTATTTCTGACAAGAGTCAGTCAATCATATTACAGAAGTGCATTATAAATGCAAAAGTTCGAATTAGTTTCATACAATAATTCTATTGGCAATAAACGAGGAAATAATGTTGTACTTTTTAATGACACATCCACTGAATAAGGAGTGTTCACAAAAGAACAGACAGATTACAAAAGTCTGCCCTCAAAATAGTGTCCATGAACTTTGCCATATCTGAAGATTAATAGTTAATGTGCTGAGATGAAAACAGATTTCGTAACTCTGACCCATAGAGTAACATTTGTTCACAAAACGCTTATAACAAGCAACACATTCTCATCCTTCAAACAACTGTTAAATTGACACAATGGTATACATGTTATGAGGTTGTGAATGTGTATTTCTGGAAGTGATAAAATATACATTACAAATATACATTACATTCAAAATAGCAACCCATGACCAGTTTGCCACACATCTTATATGCAATTAATAAGTAAAGTAAAAAAACAAAACCAAAACAGTTATGACTTTTCGGTCAGGACAAAATGACTTATTAAACTTGACATCATTTGTCTAAATCAAAAGGTCAGGATCTGAAACCTGAGCTAAAAAGTGCTTCACAGCCAGATACATTTATACATCCACATTAATTCAAGGCCAGCTGACAAAGGAAGATGGCTGGTTTAATGGATTTTGTAAAAAGAGCAAATGTCTGAATAGACTATATTTGGTATGGTTTTCTACTAAATTTGAAAACTGGATGGTAGTTTCTTTTTTTAACTGCCCTCACATTTTTTAGATTCTCAATTATTTTCAGCATTTTTTGCAATGAATGTGACTAGTGACTTTACAATGTACATCCCTGCAATTTAGAGAACATTTTTTGTTGTCGTTATAGATAACCATAAAAGTAATCCATCATTGTCCTTAGGGTCAAGCTGTAAACAAAGCACCAAAACAAAACCCCAGAACCACCATAGTCAGTTTTCAAATGAGGGTTATTAATTGTGTAGAATGGACAGTGAAATAAGACATAAAAACAAAAAAACATGACAATTTCTTCATTTAAATCAGAAATTGATTTCAGTAATGGTAAAAATTATGATTGTAATGCTAATTTATCAGAATTTTTTTCAAATTATATAAAAGGCTCTTTCCAGACAACATTGGAGTTTTTATAAACTTAGTTCACTCCCACTTTCCAGTAAATGGGTAAATTACCTATCACATTAATAACAGGCCAATACTGAGTCATGTTGCGCATGACTGTTTCGGTCACCTCTTTTACACATCTATAATCAAAAAGATAAGGCATAAACATTCCTAATATAAAAAGCAAAACATGGCTCTACTGCTCAGTCCAATAATTGGTAGGTAACAGTAAAACATATGTTTAACACTAGAAAAGCCATAACACTGACCACAATTTAAAATTCTGCAAAGATTGTAAATGCATTCATTTTGCCCTTCCATGCCAGTTTCTAAATACGTGTGCTTTAACACTAAACAGGCTGGCAAAAGCATCCTTATTTTGCAAGCTCCATGATTTCTTCCGCTCTGTGTGTCAGTCTGAAAGCTGTACATTGAGAGTCTTAGTGTGTCAGAGGCCATTCTAACAGACGATAAGACCAAGAACCACGTAGTCGGTGACAACTAAATTAAACACCTGGACGCGAATGGGCTGGTAGTTCTATGTTCCCGTCTCAAAACATTCTGAATTGAGATGATCCAGACTGATGTCTAAAGCTGAAGAAATGTAGAGGCAGAGTTTGCAAAATCAGGATGGTTTTACCGGCTACAATATAAAAAATAAAAAAAAGCCAAGAAAAAAGTCCACTAAGCAATTGTTTAGACCG
>JAODLI010003186.1:0-10051 GCA_027575585.1 Percopsis omiscomaycus | reverse complement strand
TTTATAGAGAGAGAGAGAGAGAGAGAGAGAGAGAGAGAGAGAGAGAGAGAGAGAGAGAGAGAGAGATAACGCTAAGCCAAATTCACATTATCACGGGCGAAAACAAGTGCTCTGCTGTTGCGTGCGTGATTGAGATATGAGCGGTAGCCTGCATCGGACATCTTCCAGGGGGACACACGTGCGCACACACACACACACACACACACACACACACACACACACATGCGGCCCTTTCATCTGTATATAGGGAAAACAGAGACAGCCTTCTGTGTCTCCTTTCTCCTAACAGTACCAAACCAGTGATGGAAGGCAGGGAGACGAGTGAGCGAAATCAGCGTCTCGGTGGTGAGAGAGGCAAGGTAATGGGAGAGAAAAGAACAAAGATGTGTGTAACAGACAGAGAAGATCCCGCCTAATGTGCGCCATCCATCAGCGGATTATTAAACGGCGATAGCTGCTCGACTGAAGGATCTCCAGGTTGATTGCCCACTTAGAAAACAAAGGCGCACGCAGTGCCATCAAACCTAATGGCTCTGAGAGCCACTCACTCATTCACTGTGCCCTGTGTACAAATGAGACACTGCGCTATAGAATTGTGAAATGGTGAGACAGATTTCTGAGAGACAAAAGACGGTCAAAGGATCTACGTAATTATGTATTCATATACAGCGTGCACGCTTCTTCTGTTATCTTCAGCTAGCTCACCATGTGCCTCGCATATCAGGTTGCCATTTTAGAAAAACTGAAACTGAAAGGCGTTAATATTAATTATAGTTAAATGTATTGGTTATAGTGAATGAATTATATGTATTTACTGTTCAATGGCCCCATCATAAACAATAATGCAATGACACTAATAATTGCTACAACTGACGAGAGGGGAATCACTCAATGCATATCGTGCCCTAAGAATGCAGACCCCCCCCCCCCCCCGAATTCAATTACAATAAAAAAGAACTTAGTTTTACCATTCATGAGCTTAAAATCAAACAATGGAGCATTGCCAGTCCCTTTTTTTGCTCCTGTACAGTTTTCCGCTAAGCTTACTTTGATGTTTGTCTTAGAACAATCTTTATTCGGCCCTTGTCTTGCTTTTATCTACTTATCTTTCTCATGTTGGGTGGATAGATATTCCGCACCCATGTCTGGTTCAGGCATTGCTTAAAACTGCTTGAAAATGTTCTGCACGTGTGCTTGTAGGTGTCAGTATGTAGTCCAAGAAACACTGTTTTATGGGGAAATTGCTTTTATTGGACTTGTTTAAATATCAGTTTAATTCAGGCTCATACTGGTTTAGTGTAGTGAGGGGTACTACAATATTGAAGGCGATGTTGGGGTATTCAAATGGCACCCGATAGGGATAGTGAATGAAGGCACCGTTTTTCTGTGCCATTTTCTGAACAAAGAAACTAAGAAGCTATATTCTTTAGGCTAGGTTGTCAAACACAATCTAACTGCTTCACAACATTGACAAAATAGCTAGATTTAACATAATACTTTCCATTTCTTTCATCACTGTATGTTGTACTCCTATAAAGCTAAAGTATAAAAGCTTTTAGAATTATTTAGCTTTAACTGTGGCGGGAGCACCTCGAAAGCATGCAATTTACCCCTCAGATGATAGCTTGAATTCTCAGGTATATAGGTTTATTGACATGGATCGAGCTGTAATCATCTATCATGTATGTATTCAGTACTAACTAAACCAATCGGTGAAGCAAAGATGGAGGGATCTATAATCTGGAATACGTTTTGTGGCCTAGTGTCTGGGTGTGCTAGTATGGCTCCGCCTACCAGTTATCAGCTGAGATACAGCTGTATCAGCTGAGATACAGCCTGGAAACAAGCAAAGTATTAACGATTGCACCACCACTTTTAATGGCAGCCAATCAGCGATTAGTGGGCGTGGCTAGGTGCGATGACGTTAAAGTCAAGCGTTCCTTTCCAAATGTAGTTCTAACAATGACGGTGGTGGTCGAGTTAGATAAAGCGATATGAGCAGTTGTTGCAACGCTAGGGAACATCGAAGAATTGAAGCCAGAGCAAGAACAATGTCTAAAACTATTAATTGAGGGCATACGGTATACATACAACATACGTCATATCTCTGTCAATGATGATTGGTTAAAGGCTGCTCCAATGGTTTTAAAATTAGGCCAAAGTGTACGCCTGTTAGAATGCAACGACTGCAAGCAATCCCCAATCAAGCGTGGCCAGACCCTATTCACGAAGTGAATAAGGTCTGGTTATACCAGGCTATGGGTGTGCAGGATCAGTAGAAGAACAGATGTACCGTAATTACTGGCTGCTTCCATCTTTCCTTTACCCAGTAGCCATAGTCTTCACACGCGCACGCACACACGCACACACGCACACACGCACACACGCACACACGCAAACACGCAAACACACAAACAGCAGCCTCATCTCCATCTGAGAACCCTCAGTCTTCTCATCCGCTAAATACTTGCTGCTACAACCGCAGGGGAATCCTGGGTAAATCTTCTCATCGCTATGGCTACAGGGACCGGTGGCGACGGCGACAGCGTTAATTATTTTAGTATCGCCCGGTGGGATGGTTCTGGAAGGGCACCAGTAATTAACGACTGTCTGCTCTCGCTTGTCACATCCTGCGCCCATGGTTTCGGCGTGTGAGTGTGTGTGTCTATTTGTGTGTGGAAGCTGGAGGCCATATTCTTAAGGACATGTTTAATTCCCATTCTAATGCCAGCATGCCTCTAAGCACAAATCTTGAGTGCTCTCTCAACAATGCCGAGCTGGGACCTACCATATATCCATTCATCTATTCATATTTATTCTGTGCCTTCACATAGAATGACTGCAGTGCAAATATTTGGCAGTTACTGTAGCTGCAACAGATCTTGAACGGATCAGTTGTATAAAAAAGTCCTTCTCAAATTCTATATTGCCTAGAGGATTTTTATTTTGTGAAAAACAAGTCACAAGATAGTCACAAGATAGTCTAGTGGTCTGGGTGTTCGACTCTCAGCCATAAGGTCATTAGTTTGAGTTTTATAGGTCCTCCTGAAGCATTCTTGAGCAAGATACCTAACCCCTACCTCCCCTTAATGCTTTCAGTTGTTCCCACTGTAAATTGTTTTGGATAAAACCATCTGATAAGTGACCAGATTGTAACTACAATGTAATATAATACCGATTTAATCAATTAAATTGCAGGGATCTATGCTAAGTGTAATTGGGTATTTCTATTATATATACATTTAGTAACTTAATATGTGTGATTTGATGTGGATCAAATAATCAGGTATTTAACATATAAAAAAAGCACATCTGATATTAAGTAATTACAAAAATCATGCTGTGTGTTACTAGCTGTAGTACAATCATCTAAAAAAATAATTCATCAAGATATGCTGCTAGAATTCCAGTTTTATCAATTGCAATATGTGTGGGAAAGTTTGTGTATTAATCATTACTCCCAACACTACCTGCCTTTATGTGTTAGCTAGTTAGCTGTGCGCCATCTGAGAATGTTTTGTCAGCCTGTAAAACTTAATGCTCTCTGTGTATCTCGTCTGGGTTTGCCTCTGGTGTTCTGGGCCGTGTTCGCTCCAAGCAAACCCCCCATCAACCCTCAACATCTGTTGGACTGTAAGAACTCCTGCAGGCCAGGCTGTTCACCAAGAAATAGCTCCTAAATTGGCCCGCATCCTTTCATAGTTTAATGGGGAAGTGGTCTGGCGGGTGGGGGTTTTGTTCTCCGCCTTACGTCTTGGAAATTGGTCTACAATCTATAGGGTTTTAATAGATTTATGTAGTTAATTATAACATGATATAAAATTGATTATAACACAGATAGACCTATATGGTTTAAAAAGGGATAAACATCATGGATCACACATTTCCTTAAACCAGATTGCCATGTTCTTGTTAATAACAGTGCTTAATAACAAAGTGTCAATTGTCAAGATCACAAAATCCACAAATTATAGCATTTTTCATTGTTCGTACTAGATTGATATTTTTGCTATAAAGCAAAACAGACCAGAATAAAACCTTGCAAGCGCTGAAACAAACCCCTTGACTCCAACCCCCATGATCCACTCAGAGAGAGAGAGAGAGAGAGAGAGAGAGAGAGGGTATTAGTGTGTCTTTAAATGCATTACTACCCATTTCACTGTGATCACACTGCACTTTCAGATGTGACACCATATAATATGACGACATCACTGTGGCAGTGTCTTTACTATGCCGTGGTACGTGTGCAGTAAATGTGATGAGATCATCACTCAAACAATGAACATGTTTTATTCAAAGATGATGTCATATTCCGGAGAAGACTTACTCCCCCTCTTAAATAAAGGTCACATGAAGCAAAATCTTGCCAAGAGGAGGGACTTAAGATTTAAAAGCAGCCTGTGAAAAATAGCCGGATGTTAAGTCTGGAGAAATGATGTTCTCCGACCTAATGTTGAATGACTGCGATTTCCAATTAATCTTAATCTTACATGTATTTTATTTTTTTTTTTTAATGATTTGTTAAAACTAGTGAATACAAATGCATTATTAAAATGCAGAGTGGCAAAATAAAAAATAAATTTTTAATGCAAACTTACAAAACCTAACTTTCAAGTTGAACAACTAAGCGTCAATTCATTTTCCTTGGCACTAAAAATCACTCCATATTTGTGCCTTGAGTGATTTTCAAAATTTTGAGCATCAGCAACCTCTTCTTCTTGCACAAATCCACCCACGTTAGACACACACACACACGCACACACACACACAAACTCACTAACCTCGGTTCTGAAGAGAAAGGAGCTCTCAAACTGCCTGCCGCCTCCTCACCTCCTGTCTTGCTGCTCCTGCACTCTCCCTCTCTCCTCCCCCCTTCTCTCCATGGCAGGCTCTTCTTCCAGGCAGCTGATGGAGAGACTCGGGTTCTATAGCTCACAAGAACAAGTGGTGTTGAAAAGCTCCTTGTTGTCTTCTATATGTGCGTGTGTGTGTGTGTGTGTGTTTGTTTGTGCACGTGAGGGAAGGGGAGTGCAACATTTGAATTAGGGCTGAAGGTACAGGGAGAAAGGGATTGAGAGAGAGACATATATGAGTTACAGTAGAGAAAGAGAGAGAGAGATGAGCAGAAGATAGGAGAGAAGAATCTTAAGCAATAAAATATTGATTGACAGCTTCACAGCAATATGTGTGTGTGTGTGTGTGTGTGTGTGTGTTCCACTGTGTATGGTCGTGTAACGCGTCCACAAATGGGGCGTAGGTACACGGCCTGCCCATCCAGGCAGGGCCCTAATTGCCGTAGAGCAATCTGTGTCATGCTCTCCATCCCAGCGTGTAAACGGACACTCTTCTGCCCGACCGCAAGCTCTGTTACCAGCACAGAGGTGGACAGAGGCTGCGGCGCTCTTTACATGAGATAAGGTAAGACTAAAAAGATAACGCTTTATTGATCCCCCAGGGGGAACGTTCAGGTGGTACAGCAGCAGAAATTGAAATGTCAGACTGAGAGAGGCACAATTACAATTAGGTCATTTAGCAGACTCTTTTATCCAAAGCGACTTACAATTACATGGTATTACATGGAGCAGGTAGGGGTTAGGCATCTTGCTCAAGGATGCTCACAGGTAGGCCAACTCTGGCCTTCCGGCTAGGAGTCCAACACCCAGACCACTAGACTATCCTGCCCCCTGGTACGAAAGGATTAAGAAATATAAATAAACTAAATCTATATACGACTGCCCTGGAACTGACTCTGTTGTCCCATTGGCCCAATATGGGTGAGCACAAAAGCTAGTGTGCTACAATGCAGGTAGCTCTGAGCCACTATTCTAAAAGAACGTGTTTACTTACGATCAGGGATGTTTCACCTATTCAGCTATTGACAAATCTACTTACTGTAAGTGGCTTTGTATAAATTAAATTCTGTAAAGGTTGGCTGAAAGGAGTACCTGAAATGCTTCATCTTGCCCCCCAGTGGGGGGCGGGCGGTGAGTCGGTGGCTGAAAGGGCTCTCCATCTGCTACAGCTCACCGCATGGTAGGGGATGGGAGGGGTTTTTCATGACGTTATTGATTGTGTCCTCCACACTGACCAGCTCTGGTCCAACAACAGAGCTGGCCTTCCTCACCAGCTTATTGACTTTGGCATGGTTGGTTGAGTTTGCACACCTAAG
This sequence comes from Percopsis omiscomaycus, assembly GCA_027575585.1. Lineage (NCBI taxonomy): Eukaryota > Metazoa > Chordata > Actinopteri > Percopsiformes > Percopsidae > Percopsis > Percopsis omiscomaycus. The sequence continues at coordinate 3,882 of JAODLI010003186.1, read as the reverse complement.
CAAAGAAGAGTGCCCTGGCAACCATGGACTTTTAGAACTGGAAGTAGCCTACAGCATACAATGGAGCAGCCTCATCAGGAAGAAAAGCCTACGCTGTCCTTGCTTATGGAGGGCCTTTGTGTTGTGGGGCCAGTCCAGTTTCTTCTGTATCTGCACTCCTGTAAGGGTCCGTCAGCTCTTCCTCCTCCCCCAGGATTGGGGGTCCTGTAAAGGTCCTACACCGTCTGAAATCCGCCACCAGCTTCTTGTTCTTGCAGATGTTGAGCTGCAGGTGGTTCTCCTCAGACCATGTGACAAATCCCTAGTCCACACCTCTGTACTAATATCTACAGTACTGTACCTTACTCACTGTACGTTGCTTTAGATACAACTGTAAATCCCAAGTCCCTGCTTCTGGAGAGGTTCCAGAGCTGAAGTCAAAGTCAGAGGTGTGGAGGGTGAGGAGAATAGTGACAGTCCGGTGTTTCCAATCACCACATATGACAGGCTGAGGTGTGGATAGAGGTGGTGGTGGTGGTAAATGGAGGCCCCCGACTGCCTCCATGTGTGTGGGGTGCTGAAAAAGCTGTTTAGCTCATTAGCACTTTCCAGGCTCCCCTAGATGGTTGCACTTGATTGTTTGTAGTCTGCTAGCCTTTTCCTCCCATTCAACACCTCCTTGGCAGTACTGAGTAGGCTTATAAGCCTCTACTATTTGCTTGGTTACTCTTATTTTGCAGCCTCCTGTACTCCTTAATGTAATAGTGTAGCCTAAAATGTATAACTTCATTATATTTAGATAAAAGTTTGTATCTTCCAATTCATTTTATTTTTTTTTAACAAACCCCCGATGTTCCGGATAACTATAGGAATACAGACTTCCAACACGCAAATGACTACACTGCATGCACTGTATGTAAGCAGAAATTGGATGAATTCGCATATTGTACAGAACATTGTGGCAGGGCAAGGGGCAGAACCCTTCATTTGATTCAGATTCAGTGATTCAGCTGTTTGATAAGTCTACACCATTCATACTCTCTCATCCCTCACCACTCGAACCTACACCTGGCAGCTCTGTAGCCTCAAAGCACAACCAGTTGTCTGCAGGTTTCTGTCTATCGCACTGTCACACTGAGGTCCACTGAAATACCATCAGGATTTTCCACATATTGATTCGCCCATGAGGCGCATGGGCGCCCTCCTTCCTAAGCCACAGCTAACAAAATAGCAAATGGCATTGTGATATGACCGTTTGCTTCAGCAATGCCACAAGGTGAATTTTCCACTATACACTGAATTAGTTTAAGCGTGGAGCGTTGCCTATAGCAACAGCCTTTCAGTGTCACACACTACTGTCGGTAGTGAATTGGAGTTTATTGTTGATAGGAGCAGCACCTCTCTAACCTGGTGCTGTTTACAGTTTAGTTTATTTAGGAGATTGTATTGGTTACTGTAGGCATCTTGCTCAAGGACATCTGTTGGAGATTGAACCCAGGACCTTTTGGTTGGGAGACGACCTTGGAACACTAGGCTATCCTGCCTTTTGATAGGAATGTCTACATTTATAAACAGGAAGGCATAATGTGTCCTAACTTGCACTGCACTGGAAACTGGCAGAAGTATCACACTCCATTGACAAACTACTCAACCACTCAGAGATTGCCTTTATTCAGACGTTAGTTGAGGACTGAACATAAATGAAGATGATCTGACCAGTAGTTTTTGAGGAAAAACAATAAAAACTCTCCACCTAAAAACACCCGACCATTAGACTAGATGAGTGGTCAATCATTTATGTCTGCACTTTTTTCGTATTAAAACTGCAGGTGATATTGACATTGATCGTTTCTTGTACAGCAAGTGGTCATGCCTTTCTCACCTTCGACTTGTTTGTGCTGATGGATTTAGACCCGTGGCACCATCACACTTTTCCGCTTCTCCAACTCCTATTGGTTGAGTGTGCATGGCGTTTCCTTATCGCTCCCTTCGCACCTGTTTATCTGCCTGTCCTATAGCAGCTGTTTCTCATTTAAATAAATGCCACAGGTACTTTGGATGAAATGTTTTTCATATCGGCTTGACTACCTGCCACAGGTGTTTTTGATTTCGGCTTCTTTTTTTCCCTATCTGGAAAGCTCTGAGGGAAAATCAGTCAGCACAGATGACAGTGGTTAGATTTTAGAGTTGATTTAACTTCATATTAAAGTGTGGATAATGTGTCAGCAGTTAGATTCAAACTAATACAATAACTAGTACAACACGGTGTATATAAGCAACACCCTCAAAATTGATACAAATTTAGATATTCCCCAGACATTATTTTTACCACCTCTAAATTCCAAATGACATGTTTACCGGTATTCATTTATATGCTCAAAATGCAGCAAGTCACAGATTCCTATTATTATCTCATCAATGATTCCTCCAAGCTGCGGAGGCAACATACAGTATTTTGCCATGCAATTACAGCCAATTGAATTCGGTCTCAGCCATATATGAGCAGGCAGCGTTGGCTTTCATCAGCCTAGCTGGGCTGGCACCTGGAACATCCAGTCAAGGACGTGTCTACTCACTGTCTCTTTTGATTTGGCACCCGTAAGGTAGCTCCCGCTGTGCGCGTGTGCGTGTGTGTGTGTGTGTGTGTGTATGTGTTTGCATGCACGTGCCCGCCTGCTGTGATCAACCCCAGGCCATAAAATCTGTGAGTAGGGAGGGATGGCTGGTGGCTGCAAGAGAGAAGGGAATAAGAGGAGATGAAACGAACTCGGAAAGCTTTTTAATTCTTCTCAAACCAAGGCGGGATTTTTTTTCTTCATCTGCTGTTGTCCCCGGTGATTTGGCCTGTTTGTGTGTGTGTGTGTGTGTGTGTGTGTGTGTGTTTCTGCGACATGTGTCCTGTGTGTGTGTGTGTGCGCGTGCCTGTGATAACCTACTGTGCTGTGTGTAGGCTAGACTGGTATTTTGGCATCAATACGTTGGGTCTGTCTGATAAGCTGGCCTGAGGGAAGCAACAACAGCAAAATAACAAGGGTCCCCGATGCCTCTGTACCCAGCAGAGAGAAACCGAGAGAAGGAGAATCCAGATCCTTGGCTGTTATAGAACTGAAAAGTGCGAACGAGGACAATGATAAAAGGATGAAGGGATAATTAGATAGATATATAGATAAATACTGTAGATATATATATATATATATATAGATAGATAGATCTGTAGATGGCTATATAGACAGAATAAGACAATACTGTAGATAGATATATAGATAGCTATATAGATAGACGGAATAAGACAAAAATATAGATGCATGCCTGGGGGTCAGTCTTGATCCTGGCCTGCAGCTTTTGGCGTCTGGCTAGACCCCCTGCTGACATTAGAACAGAGGGGTTGGGGGGGGCTGTTGATCCCCCCCCCCCTTTTTATTATTTTTTGCACCCTCCCTCTTTTCAGCTTCTCTCCTCCTCCTCCTGTCTTGCACTGCTCTCTGCCTCTCACTCCCATTAGCGCACACAGATCTCAGACCTCAGACCTATGTGGTCTCTCTCTGATTCTCTTCCCTTCCCTCTTCTCTTCTCCATTGGTTGTCTGGCAGACCTGTAGAGAGAGAGAGAGAGAGCGAGAGAGAGAATTCTACTGAATAATTTATCCCACTCCCCTACCCGGATTCTCTGGTTAAACCAGCCAGAAAGAGGACAACGCAGTGTGTCTGTGTGTGTGTGTGTGTGTGTGTGTGTGTGTGTGTGTGTGTGTGTTGGAAACCGCTGCCAAGCATGGGCACCACAGGGGCAGCAGAGAAGGTCAGACATGCAGGGGATTTAAAGGGGATTTCTTTCTCCTCCCCTTTAAAAGGATTTAGGGGGGACACGCTGGAAATGGGTCGAGGAAATGGGTGAAGGTGTGGAGAT
>JAODLI010003185.1:0-10051 GCA_027575585.1 Percopsis omiscomaycus | reverse complement strand
CACACACACACACACACACACTCTTGTGTTGGAGGATGAAAGAGCCAGCAGATTCAGTCGGACAGGGCGTGCCTTCAGAACCCCCCCAACACCACAGCAGCCGGGTGGAGACAGTGGGGGGGGGGGGGAGGAGGAGAGTGTAGGGGTGCCTGAGAGAGATCAAAGTGGCTCTTCTTCAAGGGCTTGTCTGCTCCTCTCTGAGATGGGCCTGACGTTGGAGGAGGAGGGGGGTGGGGGTCTCGCAACCTGAAGTCAGTCCCGCGGAGGCATGGCCGACAAAGGCAGAGCCGGGATAGAGTAAACCCATTCTGGCTGCCGCTGTGTCTCCGTCCACCTGCGGGCACGGACTGTACCCTGCTAATCTCTCCTAAATTAATTTTCGACACAGTCACTCAAACGGGCTCCCAGGTGCGCGTTAGGACGCCGCATCATTAGTTAGAAAGCTTTGTGTTTCACAGCAATTGGCATGCGGGCCTCATGCGGGTTTTTCCAACTTGCGGATGAAGCATTCGCAGGCAGGCCCGCCTGGTTGGCATAGAGACGCGCACACACACACACACACACACACACAGCCGTGTTTAACATTGGCTACAGAGCAAAGCGCTCATTAAACATGATCATTATGTACCAGGAGGTTGGAAAGGGAAAATCGGGGCCACCGCGACCGATATCAACCGCACAGGGTGCAGTGTCATGTCCAGTGCCATTTAAAAACCCAGATTGCCTTGGTGTAATTGCCTGAGCATGGTCCGAGTTTGCTTGTAGCTTCATTTTAAAAAAATTGGGAAGAGTTACACGAGAGTTTTATGGAGGAAATGTGGATCTAACAAGTAGCGGTGAAATGTTGGCAAATAGAGCACCTTGATAGGGAACAGTTCCTTAGAGCATTTGCATGAGCAACAAGCCTACAGACGGCTCTGAATTCCAATACAGCCAGTGTGATCTTTGGAAACACTTGCTTGGAAATATCTAAACATCTCTCGGGAGCCTAGATATTTTAAAAATTGTGGAATGGTCAATAAATAAATCCACGTCTTTTATGGGAGGAGTGGTGACACAGCAGAAAATATATACGTGAAATGGAAATGTGAGGCGGAAAAGTATTTATTACTGACAACAGAAACTAAATGTATATTCTCTGACTGCAGTGATTCAATCCCTGCTCACTGGAAAACCTTGCCGTCAGTTAAAAAACATTTATACCTCTGAGGAACATTTCTATAAAGCTAGTGCCAAGTTCACAGCGGCAGATTATAGGCCGCATGGGAACTAGATATGGCAAAGAATTCCAAGTAAATGGAATCTCCTTAGCAGTGGACTACAATGTGACCTTGGATTTCATGTCCCTTTATTGCCGTTCATTCAATAGACAGGGGGAGTCTGAAAGAAGAATATGGTTTGAGATGATGGAGTAGTTCAGAGAAAATATAACTACTGCCAGCTGGATTGTTACAAAACGAGATAAAAAAGATTGAGTATGATGACAGGATTTCAGTGTTTTACAAACAAAATTTTTGGCAAGGCATTTCCAATAGTGTAAATGCATCAGCATCATGCCCGGGAATAAACAATTTGCCTCTAATCAAGTCGTGCTGCCACAGGAAGTCCCACCCCATTTCCTGGCTAGCTTCAGTCCCACTTGCTAGCAAAATGATCTTTATAAAAATAGACATCCTACTGGATTATTCTATTCATATTCTAGGCTATATGGATATACACTAGGATGTTTGGCAATACATTGTGAAAACCTCATTATTTTTAACAAGGGTAGAAGCACAATTGTTTTCCAGCATTCAGCAACTGCTTTTCCCAGTTTTAGACGGAATGAAAATATGGGCTTCATAGAGTAGGTTTGTCATTTTTTTTCTTTTTTTCTTTTTTTATCACATCCGAGGGGTTACAATGAATGTCTTGAATGCCTTTAAACATTACATTCACTAAATATGCATCTTTCCTCTTTCATTCTATCCATTTCAGTGTGTGTGTGTGTAGCTTTATATTATGGCCATCGTTGACGTCATGCAAACGCTGGTATGAAGATGACGCGGCACAACATTTGTCTCCACGCAAAAAAGACAGAATACAGTTGACCTCACCAAAGAGCAATGACACTCATTATTTTGTGATGTTTGGAGCACACACAAAAAAAGACCAATAACCAAGACCAATTAAAATGGGCTTAGAGGGGCGATTTGTGAATATAACCATGGATTTATCTGTAAAGGTCATTAATAGAACATAGCTATATTAAAACAGGTATGAGGGGTTTCAGATGTCACTAGATCACATAATCGTGTATCTCATGGCTATACGACACTGGTGCAGCGCCACATTAAATTGGTTTGTTAATGAAGAGACTGTTTACGAGTTACAATTCCCAGACAGAGAAAAATTAAGCAATAATTGAGCTTTTATGGTAATTTTAGCATTTAGACAACACTCGCAAGTAAAACAATAATGACAATAATTAAAACGGTAACAATACGGGAAAGGGGAGCTCATTAATGTCGATGAAGCTTAAAGCTGTCAAAACTTCATAGCTTTTGGCTGATGATGAAATATTTTCACTTAGTACGAATACGACCCCTCCTTATTTTTGTGAGAAAAAAGTAAAGGTGTTTGTTCATTTATTATCCCTCAATGTTGAATAATTAAGAGCTATTGTTATTTCTTGGCCTCCCACGATAATGAGCAATAATTCTTAATAAGTCTGATTAGCGCAGCAAGCAGGGCGGTTTCAATTGAGCCACAGATGAACGAGTTGGGACGGCTGCATATTTTCTCAAGGTAAACTCCTCGAATTAGCCTGCGACTACCTTTTTTACTGAATTTACATCATTCTGCCCAACACCACCGAAACACGTCTGTAATACGCTAAGAAGAGTTTCCCATCGTCTGTACGCTAATGGAGTTTGATTGCTCATCAGCAAGACGTGTGTGTGTGTGTGTGTGTGTGTGTGTGTGTGTGTGAGAGCGTGCATGCAAGTACGCACACCGATTAGGAGTTGTTTGGCCAATTGGGTAACTGGGCACTCACCAGGGTTCAGCCAACAACCCCCCCGGCCTACCACTCACTGCTGCTGCCAGGAACTTCTCAATTACCCAGAGTGCATTGCTCCCTGCGTCTGTTGTCTGGAGCGGTGACAGGGTGGCAGTCTGGCATTGTGACACACTCTTTCCTTCTCTCTCTGTAGCTCCATGCCGCGCTAAGTCGCACGGTAATTGTACATGTTTTTATTATATTTTTTTATTTCTATTCTTGCCTTATCAGCCCGAATATGCCCTCCCCTGCCTGGCTCTCCAGTGATTGCTAGGCTACTGCGGGTCTAATTGCATATGAGTCATGCCAATTGTACCCTTCCAATTATGGAATGCTCACTTGTTTTTGCGACACGTGTATAGAGAATCCAGCGCCAAACTGCCATACGATGAGGGAGAGAAAAAACTTTTTCAAATTCATTTTGCATATGGACAGCCTACGCTTCGAAAACCATTATTAATCAAGTGAAAAAACTCAATTGGTTAGGAGAGAATTTCATTTGACCTTTTCTCGGCTGGCAAAGTGGGTCTCGAATGATAAGTTCTCGCAAAAGAGCAAACATCAATGGTTCCTCCACCTTCTCCCAACTGTTTGTTGCCATGGTGTAGGAGATGATGGGTGGGGTGGCAACTGCAGAATACTGATTAGCCATCGGCTGATTAATCTTCAGGCTTCCCACATGCCAGGTGTCAAGATGAATTTGAGGTAAAGGGGCCTCTGCAGTTAGCTTGAAGGGGACCTGGTTTGCACTTTGAAGACTCGACTACAATGCCGCTTCATTGTGCTTTCTTTATTTCTGTTTGACAGAATTAGTTCAACTTCAAAGACTCAAAGTGGTGTGTAAGATCTGGCATCATTAGGCGAGTTCATACTTTGTTTTTTTTTTAAATCGTCCCATTTTGAGCAGGATATTTCCCTATGAAGTGTATACACGCATAATATTCGGGAAGAATTACCATTTTGCCTCTAATCGCCGTGAACTGGCAAATAGAGTCCTGGCGCCATGTTGTTTGGATGTGAATCTGAGGCACACTCCTTTAAGTTGTTATGCTTAAAGGTACACTCTGGGCTTTGAGTTCCCAAGCATAAAAAAAACTGTTTTGGTTTGAAACTGAGGGTGCATGCCTCACCCACACCTGAGTACTGACTGAGAGCCATAGGCCTATACTGTTCTCCGCCCCTCCCCTTACAGACCCCCTAATAGTTTTGTTTCAAAACATAACTCATGCGCTGGGGTGGAAATGTGTGGTTTAGTTTTGACAGGTGCTAAATGGTAACCAATCAGTAGTGTCATTTCATAAAACAAAGAAATAAAGCCTTACCCTTACCTCAGCGTGCATTGGCCGATGGTGGTTTATTTTTCTTGATGTTTTTCTAGTGGTGTGCGTGACCATCCTGTCCTTTTCTCTCTCTTCTTTGGCCTCTCCTGTAGACATGCTGTGAAGAGACGGAGCCCATATTGCCCTGGACCCCTGCCAGTTATGTGAGGAGGTAGGCCTGCTACACCGCAAGCTTCCTGTCATATTACCACACACACACACACGCTCATCCAGGGGTTGTAGCCAGACTCATAAGTATAAACACTCGTATGGTGCAGTCGTGCGAAGCTAGCGCCTACCCTTTTTAAAGGCGCACTGCGCCATTGTATAGCGCTCCCCAAATTCCAGCACGGACACGCCCGCGGGGAGGCAGGGTCTGGCAGGTACGCTGCCTGCCGGCCCGACTCTTGGAGCGGTGGAGGAGCCCAACAGGCACCCGGACATGAGGAGGAGAACCGGCGGCCCACAGACAATCGGAGCAAGCGTGGAGGTAGGCGGCTACTCTCTAAACACGAGTGAGCAGAGCAAATAGTAGAGGCTGTGTAGAATTACCTTGTGTAGAATTACTGGCATTTGACCCTTAGCACGGCTGAAAGGCTTATTCTCTGGCTTACCCTTGTCTGACCATGGTTTCCCTGTGTGTTACAGTGACCCTGGACTGGCGACTTACCCTTTTAGATTACGGACTCCGGAGAACAGAACAAACGCACGGTGTTATTACAAGCTTTGAATAAAACCTGTTAAACTGATCATGTATCTCTGGGCATTCTTTTCACCTGCCACAATGTTTATGGGGGTGTGGTAGAGAAGGGTGTGAGCCTATGTAAACTGTAAGAGGATGGGGGGGAGTAGAGAGGAATGCGGGCACGCAAGCGTTTATTGGAGTTACAAAAATAGTCTTTGGGTTTTGTATTCGGACACAAATCGAGCAGTGGACCCACAGAAACTGATGCCCGGGTCGTCGGTGGGATGTCTTCGTTTCCTGAAGCAAATGCGCCATCATTATCACCTTATCGAACGCCCTGAAAGAGCTCTCTCTCTCACCGGTTGGGACTAATAGAAAATATGCTGATCAAGCTATTATTATGCATCATAGGCGAGCCTGTCCTCGCAGAAATCGTTAGATGAGAAATGTGTTGTACAGACGCTCAGCCGGATGAATGTGTCATGGCATGAATTTCAATCCGATGAATGACCTCTGCTGGGCCGTCACAAGTTGCAGGCGTGGGCACGCAGGCACGCAGGCACGGGCACGCAGGCACGCAGCGTAGACGAGCGTGAGCTCTGCGTTTCAATTGCAAAAGAAACGAGAAGCACCGTTGAGTGGCAACATGCAAGCAAAGGCTCTAACAAACCGACGGCGAGAACTGACGCCGGTGAAGCTGAAATGGTCCCGTTCATTATGCCCCAGGTGTGTGGATTGCTCCATGCTGCCTAGGTGTGCACGGGGCGGTAAGCGCAACAGAGAGCCATTCCATGGTAAAAGAAAATACTAATACTAACTTTTAACCTTTTGTATACTTGGTATAGAAAATTACATGTTTACTGCTGTGCATTCAGTAGCCTGCGGAGAGCTAGTTTTTGTGTCAAACTCTCAAATCAAGCCATCCTCTTTATAATGCCTTCTTTAGCAGCCACAAGTGTGCATTCTGTGGAAAGGTCATATTCCATGTTGTGTATTGGCTGTGAGCTCTACTGGCTTTGGTTAGCCCTTTCTAATGAAAGGGCTAACCAAAGCAGTGCAGTGTTGCTAATGCAACACTGCACTGTTGCTAGTCAGAGATGAGCACCCACAACTGCTGCTAACGCCCACTGGCCTAATTAACACCCAGCATTATCATTTTGTCACATTAACAAGTGGGATCGTATTGCTAATCTGCATAGAATTTGCATATTTATTTTCCCGTAACTGTTTCAATCCTGCCGTCAGCTGTATTGTACTGCCAGATTGGTTTCATATTCTAGTGTGAACCAGATAAAGATTTAAAGTTAATGTTAGTTTTTTATTTAATTTTATTTAATATACATATTTAAAATTGCGTAACAATTAAGTACTAATATTGCATCATAGCACAAATGTAACCGAATACACGAGTGGGCTGTGCTTAACTCCATGGTAAAAAAAGTTATTGAAAACCTTTTTAATGCTGAAATGAAGTGAAAACGAGAGTCGAGTTCTTAAAGCCACTTCACTGCCTCCCTGCCTCCATCAATGTGGACATATGGAGTTAGAGGGAATTCAATACAGAGCTACGGGGAGGAAGTCAATTTGTCTTAATTCCCCCAGTACGTTAATCTATAAAGTTTAGCTCTAAGCAAGACCCCCCCCCCCCACCCTTAAATATATCAACTCCACTCTGGCATTTTTTTTTTCTGAGAAGTTGGAGAATTCAGTTATTTTTTTATTCCTCGGCAGAGTGGCATCTGAAGGCGTTGGAATAAATGTAGAGTTATTCAGGTTTATTACATTGAGAATGGGTTAAGCACCCGCTGTGACTCAGATTTATATATAATCTGCTCACCTAATTGAACTTTCTTTCTAGACCTGATCTTAGTGGCTTTGTGTCTGCCATGCATGTAGATAATGTAGAGAGTCATTATTTAAGGATTAAATATACCAGAACCTTGTCCGCGTTGATATCCTCACTAAACGTGAAAAATATTGGTTTTGATTTCATCAAATTATAATTAACTTGGATAATTAATTATTTAATTTATTAACCTGCTCGTGCATTGGGTGACAGTGACAGGCTAATTAAACGCTATGGAGCGCTGTCTGCAGGCTATATATATTTGCATAGCTTCATCATAATTTATCAATGACACCAGCAAAGGCGCTTTATCATGTCTTAAGACCAATTTCTCTATCTCGCCCCTATGAATACATTATGCCGCCTCCTCATACATCTTCTCTGGCACCAGAGCCGTCCTGGCTTTGAAGCAGCAGCCCGGAATGAAGTGCAAAACCACCAAGTTCAGACTGTCACGTACAGTCTATTTTTCCTCCGCGTTCGGGGAAGCGTTGCCATGCGCAGTGGGAGATCACTCTTGCGATAGCCGTTCGCATCGACTCATTTGACTGTGAAATATCAGGTACCAGAGAGAGGCCTAATGCGGGCCCAGAGAAGGCTCTGAAATTAACAGCCCGGTCTTTTGGTGCCCCCACAACACATTGGTCCATACTGCTAATTAATCAGGGCTGAATTATTGTAGGCCATTAAGACAGTAAACCCCCCTAAATGTTCTGTTGACCTAATGGAAAGGGGGTTCCATTCTGGCACCGTTTCAGGATGGGAAGAGCCCTGATAGTGGTAGCTAATAACCACTTTATCTAATGTCTTTAATGTCTCTAATGGTTAAATTGAAAATAATAATTTTATTCCAAGTAGTAGAGATAAAAATGTGCCTATTTCAGTAGTCGCCACGCATCATTCAGAAAGGATGACACTTATTTTTAATGCCTTTTAAAGTAGTGCAAATATGATTTGCTGTACTAAAGTAAGCCTTCATGTACCAAATTCAGTTAAGAATTAATGACTTAAAGATACACACTCTTTCAGACACGCAAATAAATACACAACTCCAAGCACCCAGTTGTGCACAGAGCATTAAGGGCTGGTGGGGAAGAGTGACGGAACAATCCAGGCCCAACGGCCGAACTACTGAGCCTTTGTGGCCCGGGTGACCTACACTGAGACTGGCATTGTTTGGCGTTGTTCCATTACCAAGGGTCTATTTGTGAGAAAAGGGGCCATTTAGAGTGTCTTCAGATCAATAGAGTGAGTCGTTTCTAAACGTGCTAAACCTCGCAGTGGGAAAGGGCCATCTAAGAAAATGATACCAGTGTCAGATTAAATGATACCGTGCTGGGGATTCAATTGGCGAGACAGTGAGCGCCTCTTAGTCTGAACAATGACATCTCATGGCCGTTGGAAACGGAAATTAGAACACTGCTGGGACTCTTGGAGCAACTGCTTTTCACTGTCGCAGGATCTCAACGGCGATGTAGTCAAACAAGTTAGGTGGCTTATGGTTTATTGGATTTTATTGACATGCGTTGAGCAAATGCCCCGCCGGGTCAAATAATTACTACTTACAATTAATTAATTCAGCTGCTCGCGTTGTTCTAAAATGTGCTAGCCATCCCGAAGTAGCTCACCTGCCATGCTCTTTGTGGTACCAAGATGATCTCAAATCACACCTGGCATTGACCTGGCTGTACATTACACTACAGAGGTTTTACAATATCTAAGTTGGGATGTTGCCCATGATGGGAAATGATATCTATTTTTCGGAACATTCTGGTAAATATGTTGTATGTCCACATTAAAGCCCCTGTCCGCCTATGCAGCTATGCTGCAAATTGCTGCCAATCACTGCATAAATAAGGTATCAGTCGTCCCGCCCTAACAGACGCTATAAAACTAACGTAGGAGAGACGGCGAGGTGTCAATCAAGCCGGGGGCCTTGATTGACCCTCTGGATTCTAGTGAACTGAGGTTGACCGTTTGACCCGAAGACCTGTTGGAGATACAATTAAATGTACTGTATGTCCCCCGCTGGTCGCCACATAACCCCCCTCCCCTCCCCTGTATAGCGGCAGTACCCCACTACAATAACTCTCAAATATTATAGCTCACTTGACATTTGGCTTTTAACGCTCTCCCCTAAGCAAGGGCTGTAAACCAAGGTGTGCAAACTGGGGTCATTCCCCTTTCTGCAAGGTTAATGCCTGTCAAAAGGGAAGCAATTTAGAGTTGCCGACAGCAACCACTGGGAAAGAATTATTACTAGTGAATGATTGATTAATTCTTGGATAGGGCAAATGTGTAAAGATCAATGCTTTGATTGTAGCCGTAATGGTACTGTAATGTCTAGCCAGGGGCTGGTCTATGTCAGTTGGTCTGCCTGCCATGGATGTAGACACCTTTAGACATTGAACCAAGCTGCGTCGATACCAGTAGTTGTCAATACTGTGTACAGTGTATATATATATACTGACGTTTTAAGGGAAAAACTGCCTATTGGACCTTCAATAGTGGTTTCCATTCATAAATAAATAAGGAAAACCGCCCTGTTCTAAAGAAATACATTTTTAATGCAGCAAATACAGTATATAATATACAGTCTTTGTTGCGTACTAAAAAAATTGACCCAACTCAAACATGATCTTAGCTTTATTCTGAGATATTCTACTGCAGCGCTCTTGCAGTGGAAATGTACTTTTCTACCTCACACCTTGACCGCTCAGCCAAAAGACCTCATGTACCCTGGGTGGTATTTTCAACGAAAAATAGCTGCTGAGCACTCTTTTGGCATTCTCCCTCACCCAGATGCCCTGGCCTTTTGTGTAGCTCGTATGCAAAGGCGTACTTTTAGCCATGCATGACTGTGACAAAGCGAGACGCCGCGTGAATGAATAGGCGGCCCCTCTTTCGCACTCAGGCTCTCGAATCGACTCTGCCACAATAGCGTGCGGCGTGATGCCACAGGAAGAAGGAAAGAAAAAAATTAGCAAAAGGCTTCAAAAGGTGCAATTTTGGGATGGTCATTTATCACGTCCCCTCCACTCAACCAGGTCATTTATCACTTCTCCCTGTTTTTATGAGAGGAATAAAATGAAAGAAAGATAAGGATGCCTCGTCCCAGCCCCACATTTCGTCTTTCATCGCCTCGCCTCAACAAACATGTT
>JAODLI010003184.1:0-10052 GCA_027575585.1 Percopsis omiscomaycus | reverse complement strand
AATTATATTTATTGTTATTATTGAGTGACCCAGCAAAAAAAAAAGATGAACTTGAATGCGTTATGATCAACAGTATTAAAGAATGCTTCATATTTCTACAGCAGGGTAAAAGGGTTGGGGCGGAGGGCGTATTTGGTGAAAGCTGAAAGCAATAATAGTATATAGATGCAGCTGTTGTAAACCAGTAAGTAAGAAAGAGAGTATGTTCATTGAGTCATATGATAATATTAACTTGCCACATGTTACACATCCTGGCACAACAATTCAGGAGTCTCAGACACAGTCAGGCCACCATGATAGAGCAGCAATAAATATTCAGATAGCAACGATGGCTGAATACGTTAAAACAAAATGATTTCCATAGCGGATACTGTATTAACAATTTATACCACCAAACATTACAAAAGTGATAGCGATGTGCTTTCAGCCCCAGTTTCTACACAACCATAGATTTACATAACCCTGTGTTCATTTTCTTCATCTCTACAAACAACCTACAGACAGATTTAAGACTGTGTACACCAGTACCTGAAGAGGGCTGGCACCATAAAACTGACATTTATAAACACTAGCCTACAACAGAACAGGCCTCGTGAAGATATTTTCATTAGGGCTTGCACCACAGCAAAACATCCCAAGCACCACCCATTTTTCTTCTAAGGGAAATACAATTATATCCAACTAGGCCTATCCAAGTCCAAAGCCTGATGCAACATGTTATTTCATCTCCACCATAGGCAAAAATCATCAATGACACCAATTTACCAGGTTTGCAGCGTGGCATGTATCGTATTGTAAATAATTATTACCTTTAGAAGAACTTTAGGTCGTCAAAGGCCAACTCTTTGACCAGCAGACTCCCCCTCAAACCCGCATCAGGACCAGGCCACCCGCTGACAGCCAACTGAGTCGGTCACCGGTCACGTCGCTGTGATCGAGATTCTCCCAATGAATTAGGGCAGTGTTCGTGGAATGTTTTCAATTGTAGAAGCAATTTTACACTGTTTAGTTTTCGTTTCGTAGGCCTACGCCGCGCTGTCTCGTCTCCACGTTTCTTGTTTGGATTCGCGTTGTTACCAGTCACGTGATGGGACATCTGACTGATCAGAGCCCTGCAGAAAGTTTGTGCTCACGTGGGGGGTCCACCGACCAGTCCAATACACCAATAACAATTCTACTTTTTTGCAGGAACGGTTTATTTTATTTTGATTGGTTGTTTTGTTGTTGACAAATTGATCACCAGGAAATGCCATGGGCTCATAGGGGAGACCATGGGGGAGACCATGGGGGAGACCATGGGGGAGACCATGGGGGAGACCATGGGGGAGACCAAATGTAGCGAAGTAAAAGTTATGTTAATTGCATGAAGTAAAGACTTTTATTTTTATCACATGTAATCAAATTGTTTCCTAAACGCAATGGTTGAAGAACAAGATATGTCTGAAAGATGGTTACAGTAGCAGTAATGACAGGATATTTGTGACATATTTATCCCAGTGGAAATTGACTATAATTAACTGATCTGTTCCCTATTGTTTTGTATTGCTGTTTTCTGTTTTCTGTGAGTAATTTATTTTATTTTGATTAATTTTACTGTTCGCATAGTATAACCATATCTACAACATAGATTAATATGTTTTGTTTTTTTAAAAGACACATCGGATACAATCCAAATATATACTTGAGAATGTTTATACACAAATTCCTGTGGCCTGTATATAATTTATCTTCTCTAGATAAATGGCTCTACTGTATTAAATCCTCTATTAAATGCTCTTTCCTGGTTAGAGCCAGTCAGCCACAGTGGATGCCAGTAGCAGATAGGGGTTAGGTATGATAAACATTATACTGGTAGATACTTTAACAGATCAAACCCCAGGTTCCAATTCAGACATGATGAGAGCAAAATGGACTACCAGGAGTACCAGGTGACCAAATTGGAAAAAGGTTTCAGTGAAGGAAGGCTGCTTCTATAACTACGGCATCACAGAATAGTTATTTATTTGTCCATATGTCCCCGATGGACGGACACACACACACACACACACACACACACACACACACACACACACACACACACACACACACACATAGGCCCAGATAAGGCTGGAGCAGTGGGCAGTCATGGTTTTAAAATTATCCAGTAAGATGACAGAGGATGGCGGGATTCTTTATGCAGGGAAGGATCAAAGTTGAAAAAAAAACAGGGTGGATGATAAATAGGAAGGAAGGTGGGAAGGGGTACGTTGGTAGGAGGCACTGAGAATGAGGAGGGATGGGGCGTGCAGAGGTGGGCGCTGGGCGGGTGGAGGGGGAGGGCTGGAGGGTTGTGGGAATCAGACAGGACCGGCGGGAGGCTGAGTGGGAGGTGCTGACGGACCAGAGAGAGGGACCGTTCTTCAGAAGAAGAAGGGCACCGAGGGGACAAGCTTAGAGAAGAGGGTGTTGAGTGAACCTCGGCTCACGTGAAATAAATAAATAAACCCAGATAATTCTTTTTAAAAAGAGCGAGAGAGAGAGAGAGAGAGAGAGAGAGGCTCTGCTGCTTGGGGACCAACATCAAACGGGACCTATTGTGTGTCAAAGAGAGAGAGAAGAGATAGGGAATATCACACCCAGAGCAAATACAAAGGGTGTTTAAGGGATATAGAAAGATAAAGAGTGAAAGAGACAGAATGAGTTGCCAGAGAAAACATGGACAGCCTTTGTTGACTCATTTCTCTTGGGTGTTTCGTAAGCATCGTTTTCCATTTGGACAAGCAAAGGGGACGAGTCTCCTAAGCCTGTTGTAGGCCTTTATGTGTTGGTCCGCTACATGTCTTAAAACAATTGAAATGTAAGATTTATACACAATCTATCCCAGATACAGTATATGACGCACTTAGGCCCAGAACCTACGCATAAAGTCAAAAGCTCAGTCAAGTGATTCAGGGCTCCACTGCAGCTCTGCCTGATCCAAATGGTCTGAAAAATAAAGTAAAGATGTGAAACCAAGCATTTTATCCCCTGTGTTGATTAAAGGCTTTGAATGGGGAAAGTGCTTGACAGCACGCCAGTGGTGAGGCAATCCACCTGCACGACAGGGCCTCGCTCCAACCCCGGATGCAGCTTGGGATCGATGGGAGGAGAAGTAGGATGATTCAGGAGACAGAGAGCTGGAGTGACGAATGGATAACTGTACGGGAATCTAGGAGGAAGTGTGCTGCCTGCACATTCACCACCATATAGTCACACATTAGATTAGATGATAAGATTCCACTTTATTGTCCTTGCATAGTACGGAGATGATACAACGAAAGACATCTAACCCAGATAGCGCAAAGTAGTGCGTTAGCGCAGGTATGTACAATATAAAGTGCAGGTATTTACAGAATAGAATAAATAAATACTAAGAAATATGAGTTGAAAGGTATTTAGAGTATAAACAGTTATGTACCAAGGAGTATAAATAGTGTTGGGGGGAGTGTGAGGTGCTAGGTGTTCCTAGCGCTTGGCACTATAGAGTTAAGTATTGTGACAACCTTTGGGAAACAGCTGTTTCCCTGAGCCTGTTTTGGTGAAGGTCAATTCAGGAAATGACCATATAACATGTTTGTACTAGTATAAAAAGAATCTCTTAAATAGTCTCCTACAGTTTCTTGCTAAGACTTAAATACTACTGTGGAGGTGCGGGCATGGTTTGGTGCTGTCTGTATGTGAGAGAGTGTCGGAGGTGTGGTTCACGAGACTCTGGGGTTGGGAACAGGTGAGGGCAATTATCTAACAACCTTTCTCTGCAGTAAAAGGAGGCAGGAGGACGAGAGGCCGCCCGGTCAAACACTTTCTGATTGGAGGTATCAGTGTAACCTGTGAATCTGAATAAAATGTGCACGGCACGACCTGACCGACAAAACCCCTTGTGTGGATGCGATTTCACACGCCAACTACATCATAAGACTGCAACACATATACGCCTTATGGAAATAAAGATATCGGATCATGTGTGAAAAAAAGAAATCGTCTCGGCTAAATAGAATTTCAAGAACCTGGGAGAAACTGTTGCCTCTCACCTCGCTTGCATGCGTTCACATTGTGAAAGTTTAACCATGCATGTTTAACCTCTGTGAAAGAGTAGGTGTCTTTAATAAAAATGATCATCGGCCAAGACATACAGTAATTTATATCTAAGAAAATATAATAATATACAGTAAGCTAATGGTAAAAGACAACAGCTGGGCACCAGAATCATTATTTTTAAAACAGTAAAAGCTCAAAATGAGTTAACGCATAGCATGTTTCTCGTTTTGGCCACCCACTTTCTTGCCCTGTGAAAAATGGGAAAGCGCCACTAACCCACCCAGAACCAGTAGGTGAGAGGCTATAAGTAAAAACAGACCGCTGGAGCACACGCAGCCAAGGAAACGGTGTTGCACAACACATGTTCACGTCCAAAGACATTAATGCTGGTGTTTTTTAATGTCTTTCATATCTAATCTGTGTAACGCTCCACAGAAACAGCCTATCGTGTTATGTTCCCTGGCAGCGCAGGGGCACAAGACTGACGATAGCAGGCCTGCTCAATGTTCCAAAAGCTCTCTCTTGAGACTCATCTATAAACATGCAGACACACACACACACACACACACACACACACACTTCAACACAAAGGCTACCTCATAGCCTCGAACACACACACACACATACACTTTCCCTATGTGTGCATACACACATATATACGCTCATTGACTCACACACTCCATAACACATACAGACACATACTTTTAGAGATAAGCACATTTGGAAAGAAATACACTTTTGCTCTTATCCATTTTGTTCTCTGCTCCTTTTTTATAATGTCCCTGCCCCCCTCCCCCCTCTCTCTCTCTGTTCCTTTCTTTCCCATACACACTCACTCACACTTGGCTGAATGATCCTCTCATAACCTCTTTATACAGGGATGTCCTCTTCCCTTCTTTTCATCTTCTAATCTGTGTTTGCCTGATCCAGCCGACAGCCAATGAAAAGAGCAGCCTGTTCCGGGATCTAAAAAGGCCAAAGGACCCTCCATTTAATGTGGAGTGGTTTGTTTTTCCCCCTGCTCTGGAACTCACAATGGCAGTTGTGTACTTTGCTCAATGTTTTAGCCTGTTTTAACGTGGCCCTAATGAGCAGGGAGGGGGGTGGAGTGATTTAATGGGATTCATTATGCCAAGGTGCTGGACACAGTAAAGCCTTACAGCTGAAAAGAACTCTATGCTCACATAACAGCAGGATACTGAAGTCTATAAAAGGCCAAACCTCAGAATAATGCTGAGGTATTTGTTTCGACGGCTATGATAAAAATTGTGCGTGCTCTTCTTACGTGAGCTTTTAACAACACTGTTTACTGCTCTCTTGATATTCAGGTTTAACCTCTGAGTAGCCAGAGATGGGCCAAATATATTAAGGTACAACTTAAATACACATAATAATCTATAACTTGAATACTTAATAATACACTAAAATCCTCGGGAAGAAATGCAGTTGAGAAATGGAATATAAGTATGCCTACAGGTATAAGGAAAGTATAAAGATACAACACAATCTCTCATTGTCTGATAGTATTATATCATGGTGCAAAGCATTGTGGGTACAATACTATTTTCCAATATCTACTCGGGGGGGGGGAACATCCTTGGACAGTAACTCAAGATTATAGTAAGAATAAAATGAAAACATATATAAGTATATTTATTCTATATTTATTCTCCACACTATACCAGTTCATTTTAAATTCAACACAGCAAAACCTAACTGAGTTACTATCGAGAGCTTGGAAAGGGCCTATAACTATGGCTCAGCACAGAGGATTTATCGAAAATCTACCACAGGCCAAGGTGTACAATCCAGCTCAGACACACAGCAGCGGAGACTGCTAAGCAAAACCTCAATCAGGGGAAGGTTACCACTTGAGAGTTTCTCCCTGGCTGCTGGCCTTGCTCTCTCACGTCTCCCCGCAGGTGGAAGACAGGCCGAATGGTCTTTTGGGTCAGCAGCCTGCTCTGGTAAACAAACCCAGGAGGAAGAGGATTGCTGATGGAGAGGAGAGGGGTGGTGGATGGTGGGAATGCCGGAGGGTGCTGTGAGGAGGAGGAGGGGGGCCATAAAGGTGTGACTAATAGTTTGCGAGGGGAGAGGAAGTGCTGAGGGAGAGTGAGAGGCGGCAGGGAGAGAGATCTGCAGGGGTAAAAGCTGAGTCAAGAGTAAATAATGAGTCAGGATGTTTTGAAATGGATGTGGCGTAGGCTACATAAAATGTGTCTGTGTGTGTGCCTATATGTGTGTGCAAAGAACATCCCACAATCTGCCGAAACAGGGTCCGTTCTCTGCCTCGTGCGGCAACATGGCCAGACAAGGGCTCATTGATTAGTATGAGGCCTCTTACCGTGTGTCTTTTATTTTTCCAAATGCACAGTGGCTAACCTGACCTGTGTCTCAATGCGCACCAATCACTACCTGCTAAGAAACTGTTATTTGCCTACATACATACATACATACCATAAATACATACATACATACATACATACATACATACATACATACATACATACATACATACATACATACATACATACATGCATACTGTATCTGCCCACTCAATTACTACCTAAAGATAGAGAATCTATCTTGAACCTACAGTATGTGGTGCTTCTTTAGGTTCTTTGCCAATGTATCATCAAAAGTCACGTTATAAATTATGCAAAAGAGATACAGGTTGGCTTGTGGCGGCACTCTACGACATGCATGATGCATGTGGCCAGAAATGTCAGAGCGCCTACACTGGGCTTGACCCTAAATGCTTCCTTCAGGCCACTTTAATCTTTTATTACGCCATCATATAAAGATAAAGAATCTATCTGAAGAGCCAAAATGGAGTCTTCAGACCAAAGGGTTTAGATCTTTGATCGCTGCCAAAAGTTTAATGGTCTCTTTTTATAGTTTCCTTGTTTAGTTTTCCACGGGTCATCTGGTCAGAACTTCCCTTTGCTCATCTTTATTCACAGAAGATACTGTCCAGCTCAAGTCATTTCATCTTGACTTTTGAGATGTTATTTTCCACCAAACAATTGAAAAATCATTCAGACCGACAGGACAATTTTACAAGTGAAAGGAAACAGAACAGTCCACTAAAAGCATGATAATTGGATTCGGGAAAATCCCAGCTTGGAATGGACGAAATCCAGGTACTGTACTGGCTGAGAAAGTTCAAATCAAACATTTCCCTTTCACAACTACCGTCACGGTGCCCTTGAGCCAGAACTCGAGTGCAAAAACCTTCATTACTGTATTCTAAGTTCTCTACTTTTTCGAAGAACAGTACGTACAAGCCCACAACACGTGCACATGCAAACACAAGGGTTGTGATCCATGTAAGCTATGAAGCTCACATGGACACACCAGAGACACAGAGGAATACACACAACAGAGTACCTGTTCGACCACGGCACTGCTGTCTCGCGCTGTATTTATGCTTCTGTAATTACTGAAGTCGTCTGACAAGTCGCTGACTGATGGCAGATGGATGGACTGTACCCTTGGCCTGGCCTTTTCATCAAGCACACAATAATGGGTGACTGGTGCACAGAGCACATGAGGAGTCACAGCCAAGGACACGGCGTACTACAGAGGGCTGCAGTGAAGCTGGATCAGCTTCTCACTAAGTATGCAAATTCAATATTCAAATATTTCATATACACAAAATAGTATAAAATACACCATCTTTTATTTTTTGTGCGGAAAAACTAAAGATCATTTTGTAGTTTTAAAGTTTGTGTACTGTCCATGTTACCATCTTTACCATGATAAAGATTGTGTTGCAGCAAACACATACACAAACAAATCCAGTATGCGAACAATCATCAAAAAATCCCCTAAAGAAAGATTGTTGCATTAAATTATCATTATGAGCTAAATACAGATTGTACAGTGTAATAAGAAATGAAAAATTACACTATAGCTGTTTAAATTAAATCCCTAAAATTGTATTGTGCAGTTTTATGGTTCTCCAGGTCTGAGCCCCTGCAAAATAAGAATGATAAAGTTCAAATATAAGGATCAATTTACTGCACAAAATGCAAAAAAACCTGTAATAACTAATATTTAATTGTAGTTTTGTTACCAATTGTTACCAATTTGAACAAAAGGTGTCGCAAGATGGTAAGCAATTGCAGGCTACTGTGTGACCATCACATTATTACAGCTGCTCTGGCCAATTGTGGCATGGCCTGGAAGACAGCTGATGTTGGCATTCAAGAACAACAAAAGAGTCATCAAAAATGACAGTGTGTTGATTTGATCCCCATCTGTTTGTCTCTGTATAACTTAAATGTTCAGCCTAAAGAGAGTAGTTTGTTTCAGTAGTTTCAGTAGTTTGTTTTTGTGGGGCGGCCGATAAGAGCAAATTATATTTTGTCAAAAATGACAATAACTCATCCACCCTTCATCATAACTGCCAACACCCTGTCAGAATCCAGTAAGGAATGTTCCACAAACACCTGGGATAATTTTAAAAACCTAGGAGTCCTCTAGTTATCACCACATAGCTTTCAAATTGCACTTTAGCTCAAGCACGTAAATCAAGAAGATTTTCTCTGTTGTCAAGAGATCCTAGCAGAAAACATCTTTCAAGCAAGGCGGAACACAACACTGAATCCTAAATTTGTTTTGATATATTATTACTAAAGGCTTAATGCAAATTGGCCTCATACTATAACGAGTATTAACAATTACACAGCATAGAGTATTAACAATTAAACAGAACAATTTAACAATTAATAACTTCACAATTGCTATTGATAACAAGCATTTTTCAGTACTTTTTTGTTCTTTCATTTTTTTCAAAACTCTTTCACAAGGTTTTACCAACATGCAGCTTGGCTCAAAATGTATCTAATCCTAAACCTAATGGTACAAATGAGCTGTTAGCATTACATTCCATACATCATTTTATGTGTACCTTTTAAGTAGTACATTTTTCTTTTGTATTTCTTTCTATTATTGTCGATAGTAACATTGATGTCTTCATTGGAAGAAAAAAAAACTTTCCATTACAAAACAAAACTGACACCTCTTCAAAATAATGCTGTAGTAAGGTGTAGTGATTCCAAAATTCCAAATTCACAAAATGAAAACATTTCCATTACTCTAATGCATTACTGTACAATCTGTGAAAAAATAAAACCATGCTTTTATACCGTACCCATTGCTCTTTTTGTACGATTTTAAATAAACTTCAGTATTGTATTGATGTAGCAAATTATGGTCCAGTTAAATTTTTTCTAAGATTTTGACAGTAACTTAAATATAAGTTGTAAAAGTTTTGAAGAGTATGTAAACATTTGGAAAATTTGCTGTAGATTCACATATTTTTGTTGGTGGCTGAGATTGAAAGAGAAGAGAAACTATGAATTTGAAAAGACTCCGGTTGTGCTGGCTCTGTGAAGAGTTTTGAAAAAGTGAACACAGAAATGAGAACTGCATGTAACCAATTGTTACATGCATTTCTCATTTCTCATTTCAAAACTGTAAATGGTTTTCACTCTTCTGAGCTTGAAAGAATATATATATTCAAAAAGACAAATATGAGTGAAATGAAAAATATGTACTTTTCTTGACAAATTTGTGTAGTTACAAATGGATATTCGGTAATTTGCTGTATACGTCTTTATCAGTTAATCCGTGTGTGCGTGCGTGCATACGTGCGTGCGTGCGTACGTGCACGCACAGCGCAGGCCCTGTGTAGCCGTCATCCTGTCTCCAACAGGATTTAGACTAGTCCCCCAGGCCTTGTGCTCAAAGGCAGTGAATGACAACTGGCCGCTGGGGCAGAGAGGGAGAGAGATATGCATGGGTAAATATACTGTACTGTACATGTGTGGGACTGAGAGGGTGTGCGTGCATGCATGTGTGTGTGTGTGTGTGTGTGTGTGTGTGTGTGGAGTTGATGAGCATGGGTTGAATCTGGAAGTGTCTGTCAGACTTGTTTATGTGTGTGTGTGTGTGTGTGTGTGTGTGTGTGTGTGTGTGTGTGTGTG
>JAODLI010003183.1:0-10052 GCA_027575585.1 Percopsis omiscomaycus | reverse complement strand
GTGTGTGTGTGTGTGTGTGTGTGTGTGTGTGTGTGTGTGTGTGTGTGTGTGTGTGTGTGTGTGTGTGTGGGGTGGGGACAACAAACTGAAGGGCTGCAGTAAAGCCCAGCTATCTGAATGAGGTCACATCAATGCCTGAGGAAAGAGGCCTCAGTTCTAGGGTCTGCAGACCAATGGATATCAGCAAGATACCCAAGCCCACAGCCGCACATGCAGGGACTCCCCCCCTGACTGACCATCCTCAATTACGCCATTGTTCTGAGTCCTCCCGCTTTCCCTAGGCTAGCTAGGCATCAGCTCGCAAAAAGCTTTGTGAAAGCTTTCATCCACTGCGGCGAGCAGGCCACTGGCATGGGTAGATATATTGATCGGTTGTAGAGTTTGTTCCTCCCACTGCACTGTGAGAGCAAAGAGCTGGACCCAAATAAACACACCCCAAAAACACCCTCGCTTACTATAATGACGAAAGCAACATTTTACATTCTTTTGTCTTTCTCTGCGTCTATGCTTCCACGTGTGTGATTTTCTGTGTGTGTGTGTGTGTGTGTGTGTGTGTGTCTCGGTGATTTCTGATGAACTATCAGAGTGCTGTCAGAATGAGAGCGAGAAGAGGGACGGCTGGTCCGGTCTGCTGAGGGAATAGCCTTCATGGTTCATTGCTGACACTAATGGGTGCTGTGATCTATGCCGCCACTGAGAAGCAATTCCATCAAGACAATGGAACCCAACACTATGAAATAGAAAAAAAAGTATACTGTACTTCCAATAATCAAAACTTTTCAAATTTGTGTTGAGTAACTTCATTGCTGCATTTGCTAGCTCAAGATGACAGTGGGTAAAATATATATTCAGACTTGTAAGATTAGCCAAAAAAACAACAACAAAACAAGTCGGGCTGCAGAACGCAAATTACTTTTCTTCCATAAATTAAAGGAGTTGTGTTTATCCTCGTCCATAAGGGGCAGAAATGTGTATCATTGGCCAGAAGGAGCAGGGTTTAGACAAGTCCCTGACCCCCTCCCCCCCCACCCCACACACACAAAAGTGTTCTTCTATTTGCGTCCAGCAACATGGTGTCACTATTGAAAGTAGCTCATTTGAAAAAAGTGACATCTGCTCAGGTATTATGCATGTATGCACTATACTAAAATAGGACAGAAGGTTATAAAATACATATATTGCCATCAGGCATGAGGGTGAAAAGAGGTTTACAATGTTCCTCTGCTTTAAATTCCTCTGCTTTATGTTGAAAACAAATGAACGACTATGAGCAACACTGTGTCCACACAAAAAAAAAAAAAAACTTTGGAGGGGGTGAATGACTATTCTGGGTCAAAGAGCAACTTAGTTCATGAGCAATTTTCCAATTATGTCCTATAATACATCACCTACTGTCTCATCTGCTCTGTGGTCATAATCTAATAGAGGCCGGCTTCTGGTCTCAGGAGGCCAAAATTAGAAACCTTCTGGATAACTAAGGACAAGGGCATCTTTGTAGAGCACTCATTTCCTCCCAGTCTGTCCAAAGTTAGACAAGGACATATGATAATACAATCTAAAATGAGGTAGGCCTATAAAAATAGAAAACATCGCTGACCTACTGAAATGGCATCGTACGTAAACATGTAAAGTACTACATGTAAATTACTACCTTCCCTTTTGATATTCCATATAAGATTACCATCATCATAAAATGCAGACAATCCTTTTTCTTTCAGTTTGAGTAGGCCTAGATCAACCACAGCAATTTAATTTTCCTAATGGCTGCATAGGAGATTGCATTTAAAAATATAGTCCCTGGGCAGAAGTGGGTGCTACCAATTAACTTCGGATATCTGTGAGGGCTACAGGGTCGCCTTAATGGTAAAAGAACCCTCCCCCCAATGAGCAAGAGGTCAATAGATCAGTCAAGATCACAATAGCCTCGTGTCTTGTCAAGGTGACCTTGAGCAAGACTATGAACCTGCTCACTCATTGTGGCCTATCTGGATAAGAGCAGCAGTAAATCACTAAAATGTTTCTAAAAAAGGATTTTCCTCCGCAGCTTATTTCAATTAGATAGATGCACTATTCACTGTCCAGAACCGACTAGTTTGACCCCTGGTGCTTTTAATGGCTATCCCGGGAGGGAGGGTGGAGGGGGGATAGTCCATTTGTGCCTGTGGATGGTGGAGGGGGGGAGTCCATTTGAGCCTGTGGATGGTGGAGGGGCTGGGATTATTGAGGCTGATTTAACCGGATAATAGAGACACAGACTGCAGCAGAGGTGGGTCAAGTAGACTTGCCCGCCCGTGCTGCTGGCAGGAGACAAGAGCACTGTACAGTAGCAAGCAAAATGGCGTCCTCTGTTCGACTGGAGTGTAATTAACAAAGCGACATGGCTGTCTCTCTTAGCTTGAACACAGCACAGAGAGGAATGAAGCAGCGCAGTGCAGGGACACGGGAGCAGTCCCTGATCACATTACTCTCTTGCGCCTGCATCATGTGAGCACCACACTGCAACATCAGCCTCAGAACGCCGACTGATCCACCCCCTAAAAAGGCGTAGCCTCATCAGGGCTAATGAATCACAGACGGGCTAAGCTCTGTTCAGCCGTGTGACCTCGTTTTGGCTACACGCTCCTGGGAAGGAAGATTCGCTTGTTAGTCAACCGCTCACTAGTGAACACCTGGAAAGTGCCGCATAACACTGTTGACGGCTGTGAGGCTCTGGTTGCTTCCAAACAGGGAATGAGGCTGATTGGGATCACGCAAGCAACAGGGACCTGCTGTCCTGATGTAACCGGGATCCCATTACGTGTCTCATGCGTCGGGACACTGAGGATCGACAAAATATATATATTTTTTCTTCAACCTTTATCCAGCAAAAGTTGTTGAAAAGGTTGTTTCATTTCAGCAATACATTGATTTAAATGAACACACTTAGGATGAGTAGCAGTATAACGGGAGGAGAGACTTTACGATTTGCTTTGGGAAACAAGAAAGTATATGCAGTATAAATGTATATAGGTTAAATAAATGAACCTACAGTATGCATTTTTGTACTGCCTTTCTCCACCCCCATTGTCCCAGATGTGAACTAGCAACCTTCTGAGTGCAAGCCCACTTATTTAACATCTAGGTCGGGTTTATTTAATTTTCATCAACTTAAGTGCCTTTCTTGAAGGTAAATAATGACAGTGTTGGCAATTTGCCATTGTGACTGGTGTCAATCTGAGCTCGGCCAGTGGCAAGGGCTGGCTGAGTCACAATTTAAACTTTGCTTGTGATGCATTTGGCCTCAACAATGCTAACATTTTAGAACGGTTTGATCTAGCTTAGTAAATTTCTAAATAAATGCTGACATTTGTGTGGTAGTTTCCAGGCTTTAGGGAAAGGTGCAACAAGCACAGACGGATCCAAATTCACACACTACACCTTTGTGTATGTCATGTTGGCTCATTTCTGTGACGGGGATTTCACTATTTCTATTAACCTCATTCAACCTTATTGCCTAGGCTAATTAATCCGTGACCACAACTATTTAAGGTCTCCTGCTGTGTTCATAGAATGTGCAGGAAAGAGAGAAAGACGCTGGTGAGAACAAAGACACTCAATTTCTCATGTTTGCGTATTGTCTCCTATCACATTGGAATTGGTGTTAAAGTCTGTTGTGTTTCACAATCTTTATAGGATCTATGGAATACACAATTGGTCGTAGGACTAGATGGCGTAAAATACGCTTGATTACCGCCACTGCCACATGTCCCAAAATTAGCAAATAATTATTGGCCACACCTTAGATTGGCTTGCGCAATGAACTTGCACCATTCGCCTTGACCCAGAAACTAGGGCCCATTGTATTAAAAGGAGTAAAAAATTTATTTTAAACATTTAAAATAAATGATCTGGCACCATAAATACATAAAATACATTTAAAAAAGTAATACATTTGTATTCAGCTGTTCAAGGGGATGCCCTTAGCCCTGGTGACAATAATAAAGCAATTGTGAAACATTTTATTTGTTTGAAACTGCCTCATCCTTTATTTCTGGGGGCAAAAAATGCAGAGTGGCTGCTGTTCAAGGTGGTGATACTGGAGGCCTTCTCTCTTCCCTTTTCTCACCTACTTCAAGGAAGAAATGAAAAACAACACAGACCTTTTGCTCACCAGTATGTGGAACATACTGCAGTACAGCGAACCGGACCAATAGGATGCAAAAAAATACAACAGCAAGGGAGCCGTTTACCATAAGACGGAAGAGGACTGCTGACAAATGAAACCCGTCCCCCCCAGCGCAGAGCGCCTGGCCTGGCGCAGTTCAAACAGCCGGAGTGGTGCAGAACAAAGCCCATGATTGACGAGATGATGTTCCATTCATTAGATTGTGCTCGGGGGGTGGGTCTGCCTGGGTGCAGACACACGCCACACACACCACGGCAACGCTATCTGATAACAATAGCACTTAGGCCCATCAGCAGATTGTATGTACTGGGCAAAACATGGAGCCATGTGTGTATCTGTTTGTCATAATCAGAGGCACTGTAATTGCTAGTTACTAATCCCGAGTACTGTTCATAGTACAGTAAGCCTTCTCTTTTGTTCTCCCTTTGTTTATAGTTACTCCACTAGGAGAAACACCCATTTTTCTTTTGTTGATGCAACACTCAAATCACTCTCAACATCTGTCCTCCGTGTCAAAGATGACTTTGATGATGAAGTACACAATGTCCCCTCAGTCTCGGTTTTCCCAGCCAGGCCTTGTTGGGTGTTGCCAGGGCAACGGGGAGTGGTATTTTGGGATGCAGTTATCGGCAACAGCAACAGTCCCTCTTAGACAGCTCGGTGGCAGCAGAAACCTGACCTACCAGTGGCACGGAGTTTCATTATTTCTACAAAAATCAATGTCTATGAAGGGCACTTTGGGGGAGGGGAGGGGAGTGAGGGGAGGGGAGTGAGGCGTGGGGCCGTTGAAATAACGAGATGCAAAATAAAGGGAGAATGTGCGCGTGTGTGTGTGTTTAAGTGTGTAAATAAATGCCTAATCAAAAGATAACCAATATTACAACGCTGTAGTGAATTTACTGTACAGAATATTCTCAATAATGTGATCAAGAAAATACTATTTAGGTTAATTGTAAGATTTGCGCATTTAATTGAATCAATGGCAACATTAAACGGTAGTCTTCGATTGCGTTATGCAGGGGAAGGGGTAGAGAACTGTGTGAGCTGTACAGGGAAGGAGTGGAGGTGCAAGTTTCAAACCAAAACAATGTTTTTGTAATGCTGGTTTCAACCAGGTTTCAACCACAGGGTGAATTCCAGAAACAAAAACAGAAACAGAGAAAGAGAGAGAGAGAGAGAGAGAGAGAGAGAGAGAGAGATGCCTAACCTCTTGCATTTTCACGACACACCAAGAACGCAAACACTGGAGGACTTCCCTAACACATTTTAGCAGTTTGTTCCCATGACATGGTTGTAGCTCCTACTCACATTTCATAATACTCGTTCAGCAGGATGTAGTATGCTAATGTGACAGCCAATTATGTGTACGACTGATCGGGTGAAAACACACTGTACTTATATTCTATTACCTGTGGATATTGGACACCTGCAGTGCATTTATTTACACACATAAAAGGGTCTTTAAATTGCAAGTGTTTGTGAAGTAAGCCAACAAACTGTTAGTTTGCTAGTTTGAATGACCTCCATTCCTTCTAAAGGGAGAACGAATTAGCAGGGTCCTCGTGTAAATTTTCTAAAAATTGCTGTATTTATGAGCCATCTGTTGTTGTTCTTTTTCAGTTGCACCTGAAAAAGTGACCAACATCCTTTTAAAGCTGGCTTTTTCTCTTAGGATAGAGGGAATCTCTCTTGGATGACACACTGGCTTTGTTCAGCCAATGTCTGGTTAGCAGTCCACAAGATGACAGTCAGGGTATAATATTCTGTTGGGCTGCTGGGCATTTTATGAAGCAACTGAATTAGTGGCCAAGAATGAGATGGGTATTAATGGTATTTAATTCACTGGATTAGGATAGAATATGCCATAGCAGATGAACATATTATATATAAACCAATAAGCCAATTCCTAATTGAATTTCCAGAAGAAAATACAATCTTGTGATATATACTGCGGCATCTGAAATGACAGAACTTTTGGGTCATATCACCCATCAATAACTTTTTTAAATCAATTTCCATCTGCATGTTTGCGACAAAGCACTTATCACTAAACATAACTAAAAATGGAAATGTAAAAGGAGGCAAAAAGAAAATGCTAAAAGCGCCGATGCCAAAATGCAAGGTATAGGTACGCTGAAGGGAAAGTGTGGAAAGAGACAGTTATGCTACAGTTACTGCAAAAAATGTGGCACGTTTTCCGGGAGTGTCTGAGACTAGCTGAAGGAAGACTGGAGCGGTGCTATATTTGAGGAGAACACCGCAGGCGGGCAGGAAGTCCTCCTTGCCTCAGATCTACTGCTGTCACATTCTCTATGCCACCCCCCTCCCGCTTTCACTTTATCTCACTCTCCTTTGCTACACAGCACGCACACATTACCATCAGCGTGTTTTCAGTGTTATGATGTCATAATGTTATGGCACATTACACAACCAAAGCAGCGGCTCCTCCATTGTAACTGCCATTTGTACTCTACTGCCCTACTCAGAGGCAGATGAATTAGTGTGAATAGCAAGGCAATGCACCTGCTATATAATGCCTGTAGCGTGGACAATTTAATTTATATACTTGTATAGGCACTTGACTACACCCACTGCACCTATGCTTAACTCTTGTATCCACAAGCAGAGAAAATGATCCCAGGAATGATTGAGTTACTATACATATAGTTTATAGTGCCCAATATGTGGATGAGGAAGCGGTAGCGATTTATTGGGGGGGGGGCAAAATCCTAAAATCATTTCCCAGACTCTGCAGAAAGGGCCGATTACAGCCCATAAACGTCTTTTATGCAAAGCCTCTTTTCCAGGAAAGGTAGAGAGGCAGATGGTCTCCATCACAATCTGGTGAGTGTGCGCACGTGCGTGTGCATGTGCATTTCGTTTGTATGTACTCGAGACTACAGGGAAGAGGTGGGGAACATGTGTCTAGGAGTGTGCATGTGTCTAGGAGTACGCACGCAGTAGGTGTGAGCCAGCAGAACCAGCTGGTGGATCCAATATCTTCCTGTTTGGACCTGGACTGGGAAAAAGCCCTTTGTGTATTTATGCCTACCTACAGGTCAAACTCAAAATGATGTTGGTCCCTCTTATGCTAGTCAACACATGGCAGATGTTGGCAGTACAAAAATAAGGACACATGCTTGATGGTGAGTTTGTTGTTTTACACACTTGATCAGTCATGTGTACATAGATAAAGTCAACATATGACAGGTGGTTGTGAACAATATAGCGGGAGCTTGCTTAGGCTAAACTTAAACAAGTAGAAGGGTGTGCTTCTTACGGGTTCTGAACCGGTATAGGGTTTAGCACGCACACGCACACACACACACACATGTCCAAATCTATTTATCTCTACATAAGACATATGGTAGCTATAGATTATCAATGTTATTAGTTCTTTCCTGCTTCCACATTAGTAACGGTACAGGGCTGATGCTAGTACCATACAGTACCATTAATCTTCTGTTTAGCAGATAACTTACAGTCCATCCAGCATTTCTTCACCTCCATGGGTTAGCAAGCTACCAGCTGTAGGCCTCTGGATTGGCTTTACAAGGGGTCATAATACTATAATGATAATAATAACCAAAATACTGTACAGTGGCAATTATAGTAAGTAAACAATTGTGTGTGTGTGTGTGTGTGTGTGTGTGATGCTCTGTGGGTGACATGTCCCCCTAAAACATCTAGACCTTGTCTTGTGCTTTTCAATACAATGCAACTGCATTTGTCAGAGTGAGTGTCCCCAGCGCAACACACCTGTAAACCCATGTGCCATGCTCAATGACCCAATGACCTACGCCTGCCCACACATTAGACATTCTTCCTCTATGACTCCAAACGAAGACCTCTATGTGCCTATTGAGCTGTAAAAGGCCTGCATTCAGTATATGACTCCCTACTGTCTCAGACATGACAGCCATGGATCAGTCCCTTTCTTTAACAAAACAGAGGAAGAGAAAAATCAATAACACGCACAAACATTGTGTCCAGTTGGCAGGGATGTTCCAATTCAACTCTCAAATAACAGAGATGGGGAAAAAACAATCACCAGGGATATCATGTGACTAGCCAGCCCTTGGCACTAAGATATTTTGACAACTAAGCAACAAGCATTCCCCAAAAGTGTGAGAAAACACAGTGGGAGGATAATATAATAGACATTTGGATCTGGATACAATATATTTTATCATGTTGACAATCAAAATCATTTTAAAGGTTTTATTCAGAGGTTAATTCCCGTGGGAGTAAAAAAAACACACCACATTAAAGAATGACTCCACTGATTGTAAACTTAGTTATTGCATGAGAGCTGCAGGAAGAGATAAGAGCCCAGAAGATGGTTGGTGAGAAAGAAACGAGTAAAGACTGCAGCTTCCAAACCACATGCAGGCAATGTTTTTCGGATCGCAAACCACTTTTAAAAGCAATAACACACACCATGGCAACGCTATCTGCACGAATATAGAGATCACTTGCACTTTCTTTTATATGAAACGACATTTAAAAAAATAAAATAAATAGAAATAAAAAATGCATCTAAAAATATTTGAAATCATCTCGCGACACCGTGAATTCATCCTGTGAAACCTTGCTGGGGAGAAAGCCACAGATCTAGCGGCTAGCGGTAGTTCTGTCTGTGCGCCTTACCGTGGTTGTCTTCAGACTGGTTGAATCCACACAGCTGACAGATGGAGCGGACCCACTTGTTCATCTCCTCTTCAGTCTCGGCCACCAAATAGAAGGTGCGGTCCGAGGTCTTGATGTCGAACACAAAGCTGTCCTGAAACTCCTTCCTCTTGAAGGTGAGGCCGGCATCCACCTGCTCACAGCAGTGGAGGTCAATGACCCGTATGGGCTTCTTGGAATGGTCGTTCTTGTAGTATTCGAGAACATCTGGGTCACCGCTCATACGCCCGCTGCGAAGTATGAACCAACGTTTCTTCCATGCCTGAAAAGAAGTGATATAATGGGTTAAAAATTCTAGTTACTTTTTGTTTGTTTTTTTAAATGGAGAACAAACTCCCTGTAGTCCAAAATGAAACTTCAGAACAGTGATCTTATCATCAAGCCTTTTCTCAATGATTTTATAAAAGAACAAGATACACATTGCAGTATTTTTCTTTTCTTAAATCCTTCCTGTGTACAATAGAGTGTTGCCGTGACAACAACACACCAAACAGTTGGACTTCAGTTAGGGTGTTAACTTTGCTCAAACAGCCGATTGAGTGTAGAAGAAAAACAGTCAACAGCAGTAGCTGTACTTGTGTATGTTTTGTGCTTGTGTATCCTTGTGGTTGCATGGTGTGGCGCATTTTGGTGTTTTCTCGTGCCCGTAGTTTTGTTTTTCTTAAAGGCAGCAGGTGTTACCCCCTCCAACGTATTTCCTGTGCTGACTCTCAGAGAGGAGAGAAGCTGCAGTACAAATACTCCTCCAGGACAGCGTCACTCAAACACACAACTTTTGAAACTAGGCTCCTTCCACTTTCAAAGCTGGTGGTGACCATGTGCATCCAAGAGAAAGTGTACCAGTTATGAATGTGTGACTGAAACTAGAAGTACACAAACGGATATCTCACAACAGATCGCACCTGCGTCACAAGATGCAGAGTTAATCTTTCATATTGAGCTAAACAAATAGAAGTCATTCCACTAAAGCCAATCCATGGGAAAGTATTTCTCAGATTAATACAACCTATTTGAGGCAAGTTAAGTTTGTGCAGAATGCTAGCCTTGGCTTTGGCGACAACAGCTAGCAGGCAGGTCGATATGTTTATGCCAGTGGCTGTCTTAAAGGAACTCTCTGTGTTCTGTGTCCAGAGACAAAGGAGGAAGATAGCCTAGGAAAGGGCGGGGGGGGCGGGGGGGGGGGGGGGGGGGTTTTGCC
>JAODLI010003181.1:0-10053 GCA_027575585.1 Percopsis omiscomaycus | reverse complement strand
CCCCCCCCAAAGATAGGGAGATATTTTACTGCGTAGCATTCGTGTTGTATTAGGCTCAGCAGTATTTTCCCTGACGCTGTGTAAAATGTACGCTAATACAACTCAATGAGAGCCGGCAATAAAAAGGGAAATCTAGAGGGAAAGTGAGAGACAACCAGCCTGGTAAACAGCTTTTGAATCAGCGGGTCTCAGGCCATTACATAAAACACTTTAATGACAGTGTCACTCCAGCTATAACATACAAGCTGTATGCCTGAGAGGCTGGAGAGCACTTCAGTTAAAAAGATAAGAGTGTGAGAGGGAGAGACAATGATGGAGAGCCTGGTGTGTGTGTGTGTGTGTGTGTGTGTGTGTGTGTGTGTGTACCTGGTACAGAGGTAGGTTGATGATCTTGAGCAGGGATTTGAGGGCCGTCTGCAGCTCACAGTACAGCAGAGGGGCGTGGCTGGCTGCCCTCTGCAGCCCTCTCTCAAAACTCCCCTCCGCCCCTTCACTCGCCTCCCGCTCTCCCTCCCTCTCCCCCCCATCCTCCCCCTCCCCCTCCTCCTCCTCCTCCTCTTCCTCCTCCTCCTCCGTCCTGTCTTTCTCGCCCTCCTCCGCCACCGAGAGCGTCTGCAGCCAGTCCCACTCCTCCCTTGGGGGGAGAGACCCGACGACATTCCATTAGGCAGGAACCACTGATGTTACTAGACATTAGTATTGATTCACACCGAAAGCAGTTACAATATACGGTGTGGATACAGTTTATGGCAAGACGACATCGGTGTCGCTTAAAAGGAGTGATTGACAGCTCAAATCTCCTCTCTTTAGGGTTTAGCGTCAAAAAGTAGGACAACCGCTGGTCTAGGCCTTCAATGCGATGACCTGCTCCGCTGCATCTCTGTGTTTCATTACAGTGAAGTTAGCCAAGCAATCAAGGCCTTTTACTAAACCCTTTCTCTCTCTGCTCTCCCCGTCTGTCTTATAGACTTCTCTTTGCTCCTCACTCTCTTTCTCGACTCCGTTCATTCCCCTGCATAGACACAGCATTCTCCCGTTTCCCCAAGTCTCTCGACGGCTAAAGCGCCCAAATATTTCCTGAATCTGAGCATGAAAATACATGAGGCTTTGGCAGGAGACGCTGGCTTCGGAGTCAATTCGGCCCTCTTGTCCAAATACACAATGCTGCGGTTCTGAGACGCAGAGAGATGAAGGGAGAAAAAAAAAAAAAAAAACCCATAGCAGTCCAGTTTTCCCTTTGTCTCTCACTTCACACTTTCCAATCTCTCCAAAGTGGGGATAAAGGACGGTCCAGCATTCAGACATTCCTGTGAAGGAAGCCAACGAGCATTTCACAAATGCTTCTACCTGCCCGCCTCAGCCCTCAGAGCTTTCACCACAATCGCATTGGATAGCACCCACAAGACAGACGCGCACATGCAAATACAGAAATATTGACACACGCGCGCGCGCGCGTGCACACACACACACACACACACACACACACACACACACACACACACACACACACTCTCTCTCTCTCTCTGTCTCACTCTCCCTCCCTCCTGCTCCCAGCGACTGTGTAATGTAATCTGGCTGAGGGAGATTAGCGTCCCCGCTGGGCTAGAGAATGTGTGTAATGCAGCGAATGCCAGCTGACAACATCTGAGCAGTGCAAACAGCTCTCGTTCCACAGAGTGTGTCTGTTTCCTTCGCTATTACATGAGCCATTGCAATGGAACATGTTTTAATGTAAGGAAATACAGGAAACGTAGAATGGCAGACAACAATAAAGGTTTTGTAGAGAATCCTAAAGCGTGTCTACTTTTTAAGGGAAGATGACACAAAATGTGTAAGACTTTTAAAAGGGAAGGTGGGGAACGTGTAAATGTAAATCAATAATATATCAATCAAACAAAGTGAAAATCAAACTGAACTTCTTCTTAGTCAAAGAAATTACCTGACTTCTCCATGACTTTCCACTTAAAACTTAAAAACTGAATTTCCATGACCTATAAACAAAGGAGATTATTTTTTGGAATCGAAAATGACGGAGAACTGTTACCATGCCAGACCATTTCAACCCCTGCCCACAAAATCCCCCGTTTTTTCCATTACTTGCCCCCACTTTTCTAAATTCAATAACCAGCGGGGACCCTCACTGCATTTGATAGGTTAAAACCTTTTGCTGTGTAGAACCTTCTGGCCACACATCCATAATAGATGCCAAAGAGACGTCAAAGCAGGCAGTTTGATTGTCTTGGTAAAGCGAAACAAATGCTTAGAGGTCCCTAGTGGTGCTGTAACAGATTCCCAGCCTACGTGGAGGATTCCCAGCCTACGTGGAGACTACCTGGAGACGTTGGCGTTGTCTCGGACACGAGCGTGGCAGAGCATGTTGGGCATCTTCTGGGACACCAGGACCTTGATCTGGTCTACGGAGCTGCTGAGCTTCAGGTAGCCCAGGTAGAGGCCAGGAGCCAGTCTGTGCGCACTGCGACGCTGGTAGGCCAAGATGTCCTGGAAAACAGGCGGACGGGAGGGGAGAGAGAAAAATTAACACTGTTAGTATAGAATAGCTGGTCTAACCTCAGGACCCATATTTTTCCTTGGTCATTAAGTCACGACCCAAAAATAATGTAATTTCGGAACCAATCGGAAATTTTCACAAAACAATTATAATCCACAATGTCTATATGCATCGTTCAAAACACCTACGACCCTTTCAAAATAAAAGCGCACCATCGAAAGTTTGGTAAATGTATATAAAAATCTAAATCAAAGTTGGACTTTTTGACGGAGCAAAAGCAACCGCCCGCGACCCACTCCACACCAGCTCACGACCCACTTTTGGGTCGAGACCCACCAGTTAAAAAACACTGGTATAGAGGACTGTTCCATGTGAAAACAGTTGACAGAGAGATGAATAAAGAAAGAGTAAAGGATGAAAAATGAATCACTTGTTATTGCTGCAAAAATGCCTTCCCACATGCAAACACTGGCCAACATAATAAATATTATCAAAAAATATACAAACACCTTTTGAAAAGTATACATTTTGTTAC
This sequence comes from Percopsis omiscomaycus, assembly GCA_027575585.1. NCBI lineage: Eukaryota > Metazoa > Chordata > Actinopteri > Percopsiformes > Percopsidae > Percopsis > Percopsis omiscomaycus. Next base: position 7,009 of record JAODLI010003181.1, on the reverse strand, counting down.
GGGTTTGTGTCCATATTTACCCATGGGTGAGTGAAACAAGCATTACAAAATTTCTGGTGTTTTTGTTTGAAACTGACCAGGCTGAGTGGAGTATCACTCCTCCCAGAATCCAGATGCTTTTATCCTTCTCTACCCCTCCCCTTACAGCAGCCCCACACAGTCACAAGACCTGGGGCAAAAAGATGGGTTTCTAGGGGTGCTATAACACAATGGAGGGCTGTACCTTTAAAGGTAATTAAAATACACTGAAAGTAATAAGAAAATATGATCCCATAAGGCGGAGAACCTCTCACAACCCCATGAAAAACATCTGACGACATGGCGGTAGGGAGCCAGCGTGCTCGCCTCTGCTAACCTGTATAGTGATGATGAGGATGTCCAGGGCATAGGGCTCCTCGGGGGTGGACAGAGACTTCCTCTGGCTTTGCAGCTTGGTCACCTGCATCCACTTCCCGCTGAAGAACGAATACTGGCTCTCCATGTCCCGGATGGTCACCAGCAGCACGTTGCCGTGGCGATCCTTGATGGGCTCGTAGTGGACCCGACCCAGGTTGTGCGTCCCCAGAAGGTTCTAGAAGCAGCCCAGACGAGGCTGTTAGGACGTCCTTCCGTTTTTGTACAGTTATTCATTTCTTTCATCCTTTTATTCAGTTAATGAATTTGTAATTTATTTAATAATGAACACATTTTTAATAATTTCTATATTTGTGCAACAATTTTATTCAGGTGTCTGAAAGCATTCAAAAAAATATCATTACAATGATAATTATGTAATTATAAAATTATATATTTTTATATAAAAATAATGACAAAATTAAATTACATTTAATTTGGGCTAAGTTGGGCGGAGCTTTACTGGAAATTTCCTCACATCAACATATGCATATACTGTAGTCAAAATAATGTATCATAAGTTGTCAGTTATCCCGCCTTAACAGGCGCAACAAAACAAACACAGGCAGAGTCGAGAGATGTCAATCAAAGTGTGTACACCCAGACAGTACTGAGTTTGAATTGAGCTTGAGTGAATGCCTAGACTACACTGAACCATAACATCATCTATGTCATTTACTATTTCAATTCTACTTTCCAGTCCGTCTACGTGTTGGCAGTGCTCATGCAGGACAAAGACATGAACAGGATTTTCCAACAATAGCTAACTGTAAAAAGTCCTGGAACGCAGCACTACAGATGAGGGAGGTGTGTGTGCGTGTGTGTGTGTGTGTGTATGGCCCAGACCTGAAGCTGTCCGGCAGCAGTCAACATCTTGTGTCTGGCCTGCAGTGTGGACGAGGACGACATGGACACGGACATGCTCTGTCTCAGCCACCGCACGTCCTCCCACATACAAGACAGCTGGAGGGAGTGGAACAGTGGAAATGTGCGAAAAGAGAGAGAGTCAATGTTAAAGCCCTGCTATGCAAGAATTGGTATTTTTTGCTACAGCTGCGAAGTGTAATTCACTTTTACACCTCTGTTGTAAATACAAATCGTTCTTTGAGCACCCTCATGGACAGCGGTACACGTGCATTTGTTGACAAGCTGAAGACTATAGAAACGGTGTTCTGTATGTCAGATGCCAAAAAAACTTGTTGACTGACAAAGTAGAGTAATATTACAGCATTTTACACACAATATGACTCTGCATAGTTTTATCTATTGTTACGTCAGAGATAAAAACTAACAAAATGAATAACAAAAAAGAATGACAGAAATTCTAGTTTTGCTGAAATACTGCATGCGTTTTCAGCTTGTATACATTGTTTGCTAAGCAAGCCTTATTTGGCGTGAGATTGACATAGTCTGACCTAACCTTTTGGCGTGATGTATTTATTTTTAAATAAATGTATTATTTATTTATATATTTATTTGCATGCTAACGGGACTAGATGAAGTTAGATGCCTTTAAAATCCGGAAAAACCACAAAAGCGGTATGGTATCGGTATGATACCGATAAGGTCACAGCCTACGTTGCCATCTTTCATAAATAACATAGGTAGGGATGTACACTCTGCTGTCGGATTTTCAGTTTGGTTGTTTTCCTGTCACTACAGGTAACGTCAGGACAGTATAAACAGTTTGCAACCCTGCATTAGTTTGCTCAATTAGAAAGTATAATTCATGCATTACTAATGGGGTATGAGGTATTTCTATAGTTTTATTGCAGTAGCGCGGTAAAGCATTGCGCAGTTTAGGTCTTGCACGGCCCCTAAAAATTACATAAAAGTGTAATAGCAGGCATGGCGGGAGCAGAGCGGCAATGACAGAGACGCCATTCTTCCCATTACAAGTCATTGTACCATCAAAATGATTTTGAAGCTGTTATTTTAAGGTACAATTGTTACATAATAGGGCTTTATAGTCAGAGGAAGGAAAAAGGGAGTGTTAAAGGGAATAAGGAGTCGGAGGGCCACATGCTGGAAATTACATTTAATCTGTGGAAGTTAAAGGAATCAAAAACTTTATCAATCCTTGACTGTATTGCTTTTGTGCCTCAACTACCAAAGTCCATTCGGGATGAAATATTCCACTTTGTCATCTCTATTTACTGACTGTATTTAACCATCCTTGGGCTCAATTGTATCAAAAACATACTTCTAATGTGTCAACGCTGGTCAAAGCATTTACTGGTAATACAGCACGTTATACCAAGATTCGTCAGTACAGTCTCCCATCGTCATTCACATGGAACATTTCATCCACAACATTCCTTTTACCCAGCATACCTTGGTGAACCAATGAAAGTCCTGCATGAGAGAGCTTCCATAAGAGTCATCCACCTCCACGATGGGGACCTGATCCTCAGTTGTCACGAGGACACAGTCCTTATGGTAGAACACAGCTGCCAAGTAGACCCCCCTGCAGAGCATCACACACGGTATGTCCCAGGACAGTTAAAACTCACATGGATCTGACCAAGGATTTTCCTTTTAAAGTTGCATAGGGCATTTTATATGGTAAAATGTTAACTTCTAATTGCCATTAGTGTGTGAAATGTTCTTAACATGAGACCCCTTGGATTTGCTGATCCAACTGTTATTTCCAGGAAGTGCTACTTTTTGCCTGACTTCAATAGACAAAGCTACGCCTCAAATTATTTCTGTAACTACAGTGGAAAAACAAGTCTGCTGAAAGAATAGAACATGAAATGATAAGAATATTTAAAAAACCAAATTATCAAATTAATTATAAATTGGCTCTGTTAATTATTAATTGACCTGGTTATCAGCTAAAGTGGTTGGTACAATAGATACTATTATCACACGTCCCCTAACAAGGCTCTGCCATGACACTATATTTTTTTAACTAAGTGAAAAGGATGTGTTGTCTGTACAGTTCTGTAAAAACAGGCAAGAATGTAACAGAATCAGGACTATGTGGGTTTCATTAAACCCTACACAAACCTCTTCAGTGTTTTCACAAACTTGTTGGAGGAGTTAAAGAGGTGTTTGAGACTCCTGGAAACTGACTGTTTCCTGCTGGGGTTCTGCAGCTTGGAGGAGTCTAGGAGAAGGGCAGACACAACATAACAGAGGAGTTGCAAATCTATTGGCATAATATTGTTAAACTCACTAAAAAAAGTAAGATACGTGGCAAATTTTGTATCAATCCGTTCTGTTAAACGGACGCTGCCTAAAAGCGTAAAAATACGACGAACATGAGCGCTGGCGGCTAAGGGACCATAAAATATTACAAAGTGAACAGATTTAAAAATAAATCTCTCATCGGAATGACCTAGAGCCGTCAAATATATTGTGAAAGCTTTACTATGAAAATCGGAATCGGCCAGGACCGGAACTGGCTGTTCAGGCTTTAAAAAAAATAGTAATCGGAATCGGCCAAGAAAAACACAATCAGTGAATCCGTAGTACCAATAGCACGGCAGCAGCAGGAAAAATGTTATGAAGCACATATTAGTCTCGGAAATAAACATCTTATGAAAGGTGTCAAATTGCTGCTGGAACCATTACAGGCAGTATAGCAGCCGGTGGTTGTCGCAGTTCATGAACACTTGTGATTTTTGTGGCTACTGTGACTATTGTGGCGTCTATGCAGTTTTCCTCATACCGAGGATCTATCCATCCATAAACAGCTTCTACTGCATATGTCATCATTCTAAGACATTGGCTTAATCTGTAGACATTGGCTTAAGCCTTAACCTGTTACACATTTTACTCATTGTACAATGTGAACTTTGTTAAAGATGTAATAAGCATTTATTTGTTGGTCTAATTTACTTAAATTCTCATTTCCCCCAGTCCGCTATCAGTACATCAAATGTACTGAAAACCTTTGTTCTCTTTGGCGGTCCCTGGCTCTGTATACAAATGTCAGCGGCCCAGATTTAACCAATCAGATGAAAGAAAGCATTCCCTACCCATCCCTACCAATGTATTCTGCTCAATGTATTCCATTATACAAAAGCTGGCTACTGCTTCCTTTAAGCCTTCGATAAAGAATGCAGAAATTCCAGTGTGTGTGTGTGTGTGTGTGTAAACGTGCATGTTTACAAGGTCAGCAGGGTCAAACGTAGTGGTGACCAAGGCCTTATTACGCTAAATGAGTGTTATCCTATCTCCATTTGTTCAGCTGTCTATCTCTCTTCCCTTTCTTCACCCTTCACTCCCTCGGCCCCTCTGGCCTGTTCCTGGGCCTTGTGAGGACCGAGGGTCCTTTAGTGATGCTAATCTCCCTTTTTTCTCCTGCTAATTAGGCATCACATAATTGCCAGCCAGTAAACAGAGGGCAGACAGGGAAACCACAGAAACTGCCAGCGCCGCTGACAAACCCGTCGGCGGGCTACCGTTCTGTCGCTGGCCCGGGAATGAAGGACCCCGGGGAAATGTGGCCTCGCCACGGCCCACTACTGCCACGTCGTTGATAATTGTGAACCCCGAGGACTGTACAGGAAAGTGTTGTTTACATATTCAGTGAAATAAGTACTTTACTTGAATAAAGTCAATCATCAGTGTCGCATAAAAGTAGATTTGTCAGATTTGTCAAACAAACAAAACAAAGAGTGAAACAAACAAGGACGGCAGTTCTTTTCTCTTCTCATTGAGAAAGTACTGTGTTCATGATAAGGTCAAGTGTACTGCATTCAGGTCAGGATTGAAGGAATGAACTAGCCAATGACAGCAGTTAATACAAAAATATACCAAAAAACTATATATAACTATATAACTATTCAAGTAATAAGGAGACATTTTATGCCCCTTTTCCCCATGTTGACACAGTTCTCTGAGGTCTTAATGAAATGTTTGTAACATGCTTTGGTCAAAATGCCAAAAGAAAGTACAGTAGCACAGCACCCTTCTAAACCCTGTCAGAGCAGACAGTTTGAGTGCCTGTTCCTTTAAATGCTAATGGCTCACTGCTCACCCCACCCCCCTCTTCCACGAGGTGTGTCTACGACGGTAGCCGGAGAAAACACACCCTCTGACACAGTGGTGCAACCATATCGGTTTGAACCAGAAGTCCTTTTTTACACATGGGTTTTCAAGGCGGGAATATTGCTCCTTCATTCCGCTTCACCGTTCTGTGTAAAAGGTACAGAGCACGGTGTTATTTCATGAATGGGTATACTAGCAGATGTGTCCTTAAAAATCAGGCGGTCGGCTGCCGCTATGCGTGCCAACACAGTATTGTCAGAAACGGACTGACAAGATTATTTTACGTCACAAACCATACCCATGAATATATAAAACAATCATTTTCATTTATTGTTCAGTGGGTCATTTCACCACAAGCCATAGACACACATAGAGGTTATGCCACAAGCCGGTTAGCGTCAGTCAATTTAGAAACACAACATTCTAGTTAAGCATTACTAATCTGTTTATTGTTACTGAACACTACATGACTATTGTGTTGTGTTACAGGTCACGCTAGCGAATTTATGATTATTAATTATTAACATTTCTTTTTGTATGTTTGTCGTGGACATATCGTTGCTAGTGACAACGAGTATGTAACTTATACAGTGTGTTTATGTACGTTACTGGTTACCAAAAGCTAGGTTTCTTGGATTTAAGTAAATGAAAATAACGTAAACGTCATTAAGCTACTTATGTTGCACCAGTAAAACTCAAGCTCTAACGTTGTGCAGCCGACAACAAAGCAATTTGCATGCTTAGCTAACTTCATAATGCTAGCGGGTCCAAAGGCAGTTCCCAACAAGCCGTGGGTGGAGATACTCAGGTGGGGGGGCGGTATAATTCTAATGAGATCTCCTTGTGACATACGAGGGTGAGCCAAATCTGAACGGCTTGCTGAAACAGCTTGCTGAAACGGCTTGCTGAAACGGCTTGCTGAAACGGCTTGCTGAAACGGCTTGCTGTGTTTTTTTAATAATATGTCCTCTTTAAAGCTATTTATCAATTTCTACTTACTTACTCATCAATTATCCAGCTAAACCTTGACTGAGTACATCTCTACACTGCGCATAGTAACCCATTTAAATCCTAATATTGGTGAATCCAGATTTTTATCAATATACAATCTGAAGAATGTCAACAGAAGTAGACATTCTTCAGGAACATTACACAACCCCTCCCGCAGTAATCATTGCAGGCAGTCGGTCCACACAACAAGTCTGCAGAATGTCTGAACAGCGAGCCATTTTTCAACAGGGCATTCAGCAGTAGCTCGAGCAGACTTCTAAAAAAACAAGGCCTTTGGAAAGTTATTTCAATAGTGGGCTCTGGGTGCCACCAGCTTCTGCTCCCTTTAAAAAGTCGCTATGTGTTTCAAACACCAGAGGTTAACTAGTTTTGACAAGTGGATAAGATGACGGGAGCGAGTTGGCCTTCTGTGCACGGCGCACGTCAGAGTGGATAAATAACTAAACGAGTTTTGGTCAAGGCACGGTGAAAAACAAGATTGGATTTGATTAATGAGGCGGCCCACCCCTCCATCTGATCTACCTACTGGCACTGAGACAGAGGCTGAGAAAGAGAGATATACTGGGGTGGGTGTGTGTGTGGGGGGGGGGGGGGGGGGGGGTGA
>JAODLI010003180.1:0-10053 GCA_027575585.1 Percopsis omiscomaycus | reverse complement strand
CTCTCTCTCTCTCTCTCTCTCTCTCTCTCTCTCTCTCTCTCTCTCTCTCTCTCTCTCTCTCTCTCTCTCTCCATTTCGCTCTGTCCTTTTTAATCAGCTAGATGCCTGGTGACATTTGCTGTCGGGCGCACTCCATTCTGTAAGCCTATCTATCCCAGCTATGAGCCCCATGTGGTGATTTGTAGCCCTCTGTCTCTCTTCCATAAGCATAAACACAGAGGTCCATATATCAACCTGCCCGGTTCATGTTTAATGAATGCTGTTAAATACTCATTTAAATATGTTCTCTGCTATAACAAGAGCACCTGGACCCACCCTGAAGTCAGTACAGGAAGATGAACCGTGTAAAAAACTGAGACCCATGTCCTGACACATGCTAAGAATTTTTTTTACTGATTTAGTAAAGCTAATCACTATTGTTCTCCCCCAGTCTCTCCAGCTTCACAGTGATTGGTTGTTAACAAAGCATTGCTATCAATTTCTTAACGTTTTCTGACTAATTTCTTTGTTGGACAATTTCGCTTTAATTCATCCAAGCAAATCAAAATAAAACGTAGATACAGTATCTTTAATGTCGGTAAGAGATGAATGACTTGGCGTTGTTATTTGCAAATAGATCGTAATTGAAAATGTATTTGGGGGTTTCATAGTAGCCGGGAATAGATATTATTTCAGTTTACGTTGCAGACATGCTTTAGTCAGGCCCTAGCCTATAGCACATACATTACATTGGCTGTTTCCTGTCACTGGCCTGTACACATGGGGTAGTGACGGGAAACGGTTGAGAGAGGAGGGGGTGACAGATGTCACAGGTGATGAAGGACATAAATCAAACCTACTGTATTTCATGTACACAAAGCCAGCTCACAAAGCCATAGATCAAATCTAAGCAGGCATTTTTAACTTTTAACAAATTAAAGAGCATTTCAGATAAAAACAATATTAACTTTATATAAATTAGGAAACTTATAGGCATTTCAAATTCATTGTCTCTTTTTTTGTAATGGAGAAAGTTCTTTTGTAAGTAAAAATTGTCAACAAAATACAAATAAGATAAAAATAGCACAGTGACTTAAACTAATGGATGACCAAACGTAAGATTCTGCCCTGTAAATCAATCAAGCCTTGTTCCATACATGTTTTTTGCATTATTCGCTGATACTGTACATGGACCAGAAGACACAGTGATATTGTATTATTATTACATATTACACTCTGCAATCTATATTTAGCTTATAATGATAATTGATTTCAACAATCTTGTCAGCAGGGGCTTTAACTGGGATTGACTGCAATGGATGTCATTGTGGTTTGTGATTAGAAAATTTCATGAAACCAAGCCAGACTCTATATAATCCTCTATAATTAATCACAAAGAAACATTCATATCAATCAATGATACTGTAAGTTTTTGGAAAAAAAAATCTGAAAAAACATTTTGCGTGTTCTTTGGGACAAATAATGGTAATTGCTAACAGCAATGGGCCTTTTCTTTGAACAAAATGAATTTATACGCAACAGAAACGTGATGTTCACAGAGCTAAGCGGACTTTCTAATACTACAAGATACTGCAGATTACAACTGAACACAACAGTCCTCCATCATGAAACCCATTGACTTTTATCACGCGTCACAATACAAATGACTCCCTGGTGAGTGATGGCTTACATCATCACTCACGCTCACATGAAATGATTACTCAGCTCAATAAAAACATTTTTATAATTATATGAAACATACCATGAATTAATGCATTTCCCAATAAACCTATGGTCGCGCTGACACACACACACGGAACACTGGAAACACACAGAAACAGACAAGCAGAGGGTACTGTAAACTGCACACACACACAAACACACACACACACACACACACACACACACACACATCTAGTCGTATACTGCATATGTACATTACTGTATGTACATAAAACCAAATGTATGTCAAACCAACAAATAAAATAAATAAAGACATATACACCCCTCACACAAACACACACACACACACACACATACAGTTCCAGTCACTAATGTAAAAGCTCTTTGAATCACCAGCCCACTCAGCATTAAAACTAAAATAAAAAATATGATACCCCCTATGAACAAACACAGACATCCAATCACCATCTCCCGTACACACAGACAGCTTTTAGTCATTTAACAAGCGGAGAGCTCCATCATTATCTCGGTCATCGCAGTCCTTCTCCTCCCCCTCAGAAGAAGATTTAGGGGAAGTGAGGGTTTGTGACGGAATCATACGCTTCACTGACCACTGTCTGGCCAGCTGCTTGGCTGAATACTGGAACACATTAGCAACCTGGATGTTTTCTGCCTGGCAGAGCCCTCTGCTCCACCACTCGCATACTGCAGACCTGCTTGTGAGTGTATTTGTGTGTGTGTTGTGTGTGTGTGAAAATAGGTGCGTGGGTGTTCCGCTGGCTAACTGGAACACATTAGCAACCTGGATGTTTCTGCCTGGCAGGGCTCCACTCTGCTGTGTGGAGAAGCGACAGGCTGCACACCGCGGGAGCCCAAGTGTGTGCGTGTGTGTGTGTGTGTGTTAAAGATGCGTGTGTGTGTGTGTGTGTGTGTGTGTGTGTGTTAAAGATGCAAAGGTATGAAAATGTCATATCACAATTATAGTGATCAAACTTTGATCACGGTTATCAGTATTATCGAGGTATTGTTAAAATGTGCTGAAAATGTTCAGAAAATACTGATACACACACAAAAATCATTTCACCAAGTTTAATGCTGAAATCCACAACTAAAATTAGCAGCACTATGTGCTTTTTGTTTGCATACACACTCAAATAATAACATAGCCAATACATTATGTAAACGTATGAAAACCATATCAAATGTGCACATTCGCTATAAAGTAGTGAGTGGTGGTCACGAAGTTGACTCCTTTCGCAATGATCTTTCTGCAGACAGGGTGACCATCTTCGATCAAATTTCCCATCATCACACTTATAAAAAACAAAATACGACCACACTTTAGACTTAGTCCTTAGAAGGGCGAAAAATCTCCGGAGCGCTGTTACTGCCTTACGCCATGTTTTCATTGACTCAAAACAAACCCACGTTTCATGCTGCGCCTGTTTCTGGGAGACTGTTGCAAACTTTGGTTGATGAGTTTTTCAGTTTTAATGATAATTAAATTGAAACGGCAATACTAACCGTCAGGAATTTTACCGAGGTTTATCGTGAAACAGGAAACCGTTTCATCCTTAGTGTGTGTGTATGGGTCTTTTTTAATACATGCTTGCCGTGCCTGTGAGAAGGACTCCTGTAGCAGGCCTGTCCACACCTCTTCATGGCTGGCAGCAGAGCCCTGAGGGAGCTGCTATAGCTCCCTGCACCGCGGGCAGCCTCCCAGACATGGCCACACTGTACAAACAGCTTTTTACACGCCTGCCTGCTTCACAGAACAGAAGACAGCACAGGTGTGATTATCTTAATCCAAGCTAATTAAATAAACAAGCTGGTGACAATACGAGTTGTACTGGCATTAAGGTCTGGTATCTGGAGGGGTTTATTTGCTTCTGTTAAATTCTTCCATTGTGATACAAGATTTTAAAATGCTTTGTCTCTGCAATTCGTTGCATTATAATGTCAAATAAATAAATAAATATGTAAAACGTAGGCATCAAAAGGACCAGAGAAATCAATTAATTTTTAATTATCTTATTTCATTTTAATTCATTTAATTCTAAGATTAAACAGATCTTTCATTTAAGTCAATACATGAATTCATCAGAATTCAAACATATCTTTACCATTAAACAATTCTCTTCTCTTTGATTTCTACAACAAAAAGAGCCATACATACAACAAACCCAAGTCCAAAGAAAAAACTGAATTGAATCTACAAATCAATCAATCAATTAATCCATCAATTAGTGTTCAAAGTACACACACCTCCTTTCTCTAGGCTATGCTTCCTGTTACTCCCCTGCCATAAAAAGGAAGCTTCTGGATGTTTACATTCTGCTCATCAGGCATTTATTGACATAGCTAATATGGCAGCTTATCCTAGCTCATACATAGCATTACAAAACCAAACAGAGGGGACAGAGTGTGTCAGAAAGAGGAAGGTAGAGAGAGGAAAGTAGAAAGGATAACAGGTACAGGAGATAGTAAGTAATGTATAGAAGACAGGAAAGGAGGGAGAGCAAGGGCGGGTGAGATGAAGGGAGGACGAAAAGGTGAGAGAAAGGAAGAAAACCCACCTCTATCTAGATCTAGTTGGAATAAATTGCATGCCTTGTAGCCAGCTAGCTGTGAATGAGTGCGGTGTTTGGCTCTCCACTCAATTACACGCCAGTCAAGAGCTCCTGAATGACCTCGCTGGATTACTGTATTCACGCCTCTTTCTGTGGCCGCCGCTAGCCTGCTGCAGACGCCAGCGTGGGCGTGACTCTACGTCGCTCTATCCAACAACTGTATTTAGCATACTGGAGCTTACAGTGTTTCATTTCTTGCAAACTTGTGCTCTGCCACAGTTCTGTCAACAAAAATTATATTCACGAATGCAAATAACATTTTCAGATATGTTTTCAATGTTCACATTTACAAATTAAAAGCTATGCTTGCGAACTGGCGAATATTTGTGGATCGAAGGACACGCTTGCTCTGCTTAGATTTACATACATATTTTAGAGAGAAATATTCCGCTGTTCCCTGTGTCGATTCACACGCAAAGCTTCTTCTTTGGCACTACCAAATACTGCCTGATGTGAGTTTTCTGCTCACGATTCTGCTACGATCATTAAAATATTTTTCTTTAGTCACATTTTCAATAATTTGGCTCTTCTTGCATTCGTACACACAGAAAGCAGTGCTGGCACCTGCTTATTCTCCCATATTAAGCGTGTCTAACAACAAACTGCCTAAATCACAGCTGTTTGCTGCCTCTGGCTGTTTGGGAGGTTCACAGGTTCACAAGTGCACAAATATAGCACCTCTAATAAACCACCATGATAAACGTGCATATATTTAGTTTTCTGATTAAAAAGGTTAGGGACAGTAGTCATTAGTTACATTATTCACGAAATAGGCCAACATAACATACACAAAAGTGCTGTGTGTGATTTTGGATAGGTACGTGCTTAGTGCACCTTCACCTAAAGCCCAGAAACTACAACACAGCGCCTGCATCTGCGTTAAGAAGTGGTCAGACCGTGCGATGCACGGCTTTATTGAGGTGCGTAGCACACACACACATACACACAGGTCTTACACTGCCTGGTTTCCATACAAACATACAGCACGGGCTTTAAAGCACAATCTGCCCGATGCAGCCGTCCTCTCCCTTCGCCTGTCGTCCTGGGAGGTTCTTCCGCAGCTGTGGTTCCTTACTCCTTAAGAGAAGGCAGTTGATTATCAATTCCCCACACCTGTCCCCCAGCCCCGTGAACCACAGCTCCACACGTTCCCTCCCACACGCATCAGCGCTAAACCACGCCCACACTCCCACATATAGCAAAGTTGAATTGTTAAAAAAATTTCCTTTCCCCGCAGGAACTGTTACAACGGCACATCAAGGAGAGGTTGCAAGAACGCCTTTCACAGCTACAGCACACACCACTAGATATCGACTATCTTGAGTTTGTATGCTGTCAGGAAAGTGTTTTTATTGATATCTAGCAATTACTTACTGCGGGTTCATTTCTTTCAGGTCTTGTCATCACGATGATACTAGGACGATCTCAGGGCTCATCCTCTTAAGATAATGTGCAATTTTGGCCATTTGTTCTAAAAGTGGTGTTGATTAGGCGAACACACATCGTGCCATATTAGGTAGAACCAAAGATGAAGAAGCTTTGCGTGTGAATTGACACAGGGAAGAGAGGAATATTTCTCTCAAAAATACATACGTAAATCCTAACAGAGCAAGCTTGCCCTTCGATCCACAAATGTAGATTCGCCAGTTCGCAAGCATAGCTTTTGATTTGTAAATGGAAACATTGGAAACGTATCTCATAATGTTATTTTCATTCGTGAATATAATTTTTGCATTCATTCAAATGATGATTTACAAAACACAAGTTGAGAGGCGTTTGCGTGTGGATTCCAAACATAATGTGGATTATACTTTTGTGTCTGTGTTTTTTATAGAAATCTACCTCCATATTATCTCTCGGGTTTCTTTCTATCTGCAAGTTTTTGGACACAGCGGTTTGGCTGGGCAGAGTGTAAAGGCAACGGCACACAATGTAACCCTTCTATTTCCTTTCCTTCCAAAGCCTCCCCTTGTGGAAACGGCTCTATATGCTCTATGGAGGGCATGTCTGACAGGGCATATATGACAGCCACATGGTATGAATTATTCGCTTGGGTCTCATCCAAGGCATCTCGACATCTTGATTTTGGAGAGGTGAAATATTTATGTGGCCCGTGCCAACCATCCCAAGAAGAGTGCCTCCCCATGTTGTGGTGTATCTGTGCGGAAATTACGTTAACCATAAACACAAGGTAAAGGATCTATCTGCCAGAGCCGCCATCAGCTCTGCTGTGTCTCTGATGGTCACGTCAGATGTCAGATGGGCACAAATCAGGCCGCCATGGGAAGCCCTGAACGCACACAGAAAGAGATGGGCTGTCTCATTGTGCAGCACTGCGCCGTGGTCCAACCTATCTCAGTGGCTGGGTATCTATGAGCGGTACTGAAGTACTGAAGGTTTAGCTGCAGTCTTTTACAGCAACCTCACCTGTAGTCCATCCGAGTAAAAGGGTGGGTTCTGATTGGGTTGCATTTCTCGGTTAGAGTCCAGAATGGCCCTTGTGGTAGAAAGCAGTGTTACGGAAACCTCGTTTTGGTTTGAAACTCGAGTGCAGGCTCCTCCCTCAGTGCTGAGTGGCTGGCATTCCTCTCTGCCCCTCCCCCTTTCTCCACACATAGGCTCAAACTGTTATATACGCCTCCCTCTACAGGCAAGTGCACTTTTGTCTCTCAGTCTGGTTTGAAATATAAACATTCACTGGAGAGGAAATGTAGGGGTTCTGGGGGCGCTCTCAAGCAATTGAGGAGTGTAGCTTTAAGAATTCTTCAATTCAAACCAAGCCATGTGTAAACAATGTAACTGGAGTTGTGTGTTTCTCATGTCACAGCATCGTAGCGGAGACGGGGTGCCCATCTGACTTGTCAGCCTAATGAAAATATTCGGGGATAATGTTAATGTTTGTTTGAGGGCACACAAGGCTTGAGTTTCAGAAGGTAGTGCAGCGTGTAAACCACAGATCAACAAGAATCATAATATTCTGCCACTTATTTGGCCTTACAATACCAGACTGCTTATGCTTCCTTGTATGGCTTATATTAATATACTGGGAATACAATTCTATAAGGGAGATAAAAGTTCCTACAGTTAGCATTAAAGCACGTAGTTCCTTGAATTACTGCTTTACATTGGTTCACCAATAAAGTGAACAGTTCTCTAGTGGTGGCATTTGAAAGTGACAGATGGGAGGGGTTATCACTTGAAAAAGGCCAGACCCAAACCCGCAATGTAATAAACACATGGCATGTGTCCCACGCAGACCTCTGAGGCACCCGGGCAACAAAGACTACACACCATTAAACTATGTGTTGTTTAAATACATTTAAAAATACCAATATTCATCTTTTAGACATACTGTATATTGAAAGTGATGTTAAAAGAGCACTCATTTACTCAACTCAAATCAATATAGAGTAAATTCCCCGGGTAGATTAAAAAGATAACGTTTAATATTTCTAAATACCATAATGTTTAAACAATCTTCAATTTAAAGGTAGGGGTTCTTTTGTTTGTTTTTGAAATCTCCAAAGGTTAGTTTTCTGGAAGGCGATAAGAAACACTTATCTGTATGCTGACAGACCAGACATATTCCATGACAACACCAAACCCATGGGGTTGGGCGTAGGCTGGCTAACAACAATGCTGCTATGCTAAAGAAAAGAGACAGCTCCTTCCCCACTGTGGCATCTAAGAACAGAATGCATGTGATAGTCTTTGATGAGGAAATTATTCACATAGAAACCATTCTCAAAAAAGAAGGAATCAATATTTGTAGACTTTTGACAGTCCAGGGATTTATCTTGCTTGGGGAAGTCATTTCTGGCAATGCCATTATCAAATTAAGTCAGTTCCAATAATCTTCTAATACATAATTAAACATAAACTAAATAAATTAGGTTTAGTACTGAGTAGTACCTATTCCTAAATCCACTTTTGTGCCGACACACTATATTTCCCAACAACGGTGAAATATGAGTTCTGTTTTAACAAGCAAACTACTGGGGAGTCTAAACAGTGGTGGGCTACCTACCCCAGTTGCCACCCAATTTGGCGTCATGTCGCACTCCGAGACAAACGGCCAGACCGGCCCCTTTAGATTACGCTGGAGATAGTAGCAATCCCTGAAGGCCATTAAAAACCCATTCATCTCAATACAAACGGCAGGCCTTCATGCGCAGTCCAAGTGTTGCCTGTCTTAATTTAACCCTGTGGATTTTCCTCTCCCTGACTAACGGCTGCTTGTGTTACACCGTGACCAGCTACTTTATTTGTCCTTAAGGAGCAGCTACCCAACGGAAGACACTCACATTCAATAGGTTTTAATAAACACTTTTAATGGCCATGCCTGTTTTGTTTATTATGAAAAAACAAAACAAAGCCCAAAACACTAGTGCTTAAAAGGGACACTCCTCAATTTGTGTCCAGAATCCTCCTCTACAGGATTAAAACGGGTGTTATTGAAGTAATTTGGTTTGAAACTCGCCCGATTACACTCCTCTCCCCTACAGATCTCATAGGCTCACACTCCTCTCTACCCCTTCCCCTACAGATCTCATAGGCTCACACTCCTCTCTACCCCTTCCCCTACAGATCTCATAGGCTCACACTGTTCTCTACCCCTTCCCCTACAGATCTCATAGGCTCACACTGTTCTTTACCCCTTCCCCTACAGATCTCATAGGCTCACACTGTTCTCTACCCTTTCCCCTACAGATCTCATAGGCTCACACTGTTCTTTACCCCTTCCCCTACAGCTGTGCTTCAAACATTGAGCTATAGGGTGAACATTTGGGGCTCTGGGGCTCTATAACACAATTAATAAAGTGATACAGAACCTGATGGGTCCTGTAATGAGGGCGGCCGTGTGTTTAAACCTGAAGTTCAGCGGTGCAAGAGGACGTGGTGTATGGAGCCTGCCAAGGAGTGAGAACAGAAGGGCCATGTGGTATTTTGTTTTGACTCAGCACACAGAGAGACACGGTTGACAGCGAGACAGAGAGTTAGAGCTCAAGCTAGAGAGGTGGAGAAAAAAAGTAGAAAGAAAAGAAGAGAAAGTCAGCGATGATGAGAAAGAGACAGGCATTAAGATGGACAGAGATATACAGTAAATATAGAGATATGGAGCCTCAGTCAGGTAGGGCGAGCAGATCCAAAGACACAGAGAGAGAGAGAGAGAGAGAGAGAGAGAGAGAGAGAGAGAGAGAGAGAGAGAGAGAGAGAGAGAGAGTCGACTGGCTGAAGTGTGCTGGCCTGGCCCCAGTGGAGCCATCGATCCAGGCTGGCCTTACATCACAGACAGGAAACCTGAGCCTCCCGCTTCATCACCTTCCCCACGGAATCCTCCCTCTCTCCTCGCCTTTCCTCTGAAGTATTTCCCACCTCCATCTTCCCTCCTCTCCAGCTCCCGTCTCGCGCTTTGTCTGCCCTCCTCTCCCGCCTTCGTCTTCTTTTCCTCCTCCTCTATTTGCTGCCGGATTGAGCGGAACCCCTCTGCAGGCGGCGCCCATGATGCAGGGCCTGTCAGACGTACACCTAGCTGCTGTCAATTCATCATGTGTGGCCGGGGCATGGCCGTGCCCGGTGCTAAGTGCACACGGCCATCCATTCACAGCCGGCCTTTCATTACAGGCCCTCTTGCACATGATGTTTGTGTGTGCGCATGTGCTCTTGTGACTTTCGGTGTGTAAATTCGCATGCATGCTCGCGTATATGAATTGCCTGTCTCGTCTGTCTGCTCAGGCTATTGTTTTGAATATTGTGTGTG
>JAODLI010003179.1:5000-10054 GCA_027575585.1 Percopsis omiscomaycus | reverse complement strand
ATAGGAGAGTTAAAGTAGAGCTGTCTTACCATAGGAGAGTTAAAGTAGTGTTGTCTTACCATAGGAGAGTTAAAGTATTGTTGTCTTACCATAGGAGGAGAGTTAAAGTAGTGTTGTCTTACCATAGGAGAGTTAAAGTAGAGCTGTCTTACCATAGGAGAGTTAAAGTAGTGTTGTCTTACCATAGGAGAGTTAAAGTATTGTTGTCTTAACATAGGAGGAGAGTTAAAGTAGAGTTGTCTTACCATAGGAGGAGGCGTTAAACAGCTCAATGTTGAAGAAGGCGTAGCTTCCGTTGGTCAGTCGACGTCTATGTGCTGCTAACATGATGCTCCGGATCATGTCTGCTCCAGCACACATGATCACCACTGCAGAACACACACACACACACACACACACACACACACACACACACACACACACACACACACGGCTTTAGTCACAATTATTGGCGAAACTGGCCAGAGTGAACTTGCCATAATAATCAAATGCTACACAAATGTAGTCTGGCCAAGATAAATATAACAATATATACATAGTACCAGTCACAACGTTTGGACGGTTACTTTTTTTTTAAACCATTTTCTACACTGTAGAATAATAGTCAAGACATCAACGCTATGGAATGGAATGTAGTAACCAAAAAGGTTAATATCAAGATATATTTTATACTTCTTCAAGGTAGCCACTCTTGCCTCGATGACAGCTTGGCACCGGCTTGGCCTTTTCTCAAGCATCTTCATGAGGTATAGTCACCTGGAATGTCTCGAAAGAGTTCCCACATATGCTCAACACCCGTTGGCTGCCCTCGCTTCCCTCTGCGGTCCAGCTCGCCCCGACCGGTCATCTGATGCAGCAGCTCTTCATCTCTCTCCTTGGTCTCTTCTTCTTCTTGCTGGTCGCCGTCAGTAGCGGTGTCTTCGACCATGAAGGTCTGATTCAGGCGGATAAAAGGGTCTCCTCTGAACAGCTGATGCTGAGATGATGTGTCGGTTACTGGAACTCTGAAGCACGTATTTCAGTCTGTGATCTGAGGTGCGGTTAATGGGAGATTTCTGACGTTGGTAGCAGCAGAGGCATCATGGGGTTGCTTCCTTGCTGTGGCGTTCCGCGTGCGAGCCGGTTTCGTCACGGCGCTTGATGGCTTTTGGGACTGCACTTTGAGAAACTGATTTTCCGGATTGACTGACCCTCAGAATTCCATATTTCATAGTTTTGATGTCTTCGCTATGATGAGCCAAAACTATTATTTACACTCACAGGTAAAGCAAATAATGTTGACTATCTCATAATATTATCTATAAAAGAAAATAGATAAATAAATAAACTAGTGATGCACCGAAATTAAAATTCAGGATTCACTTGGCCGAAAACAGAAACCGAAAATTACTTCTTTAAAAAAAATTTTTTTTTAAATAATTGTACTACTATACGTTTTAATGAATTGAATGAATCTGAATAGAAAAACTACAAACCAATAAAATGATCATACTTTAATTGAAAGTAACACACCACAATTGGACAGAAAATTGTACAGAATTTATTAAAACAATATTAAATGTTATTCTTCATTCAGTTCTGTAACAATCAAATTTAACAGGTTTTTTTACCAATTATCCAACTAATGGAAGTTATGTTATGTAATGTTATGATGTGTTATGTTATGTTATGTTATGATGTGTTATGATGAGTTATGTTATGATGTGCAAAACAGCAGTCAAGTAGCAGCTAGCATTTAGCAAAATCCAAAAAGTTTAAATATGCTACACTATCATTGTAATAATTTAATATAAAAATTTACATAATTTAACAACAGGCAAAACATAGAATGGCAGAGGGCGGAACAAATACTGCAGATTGCAGTATTGCAAGTATTTCCACACCACTGACATGATCTGCCTTGGTGCCTTGCTGGGTAGCGCCTTGATAATGGTTAGATCGTCGAGAGGGAAATCTGAACACTGAGGGAGGCAAATATTTTCGACTGATATTTTCTGCCTTTTTTCTCTTTCGGCTAAAAACAGAAAATACTGTTTTTTCGGTGCATCCCTAAAATAAACATGTATCTTACAGCCCCGCATAATAATTTCATGACTAGTTGGGCATTGTGATCCCCACTGTGGGAATACATTGGCTGGTGTTCTCCAAACAATTAGCATTAAGTACAATAAGCACTCATAAGAGTCTCAGAGCACATACAAAACCTTCACACTGGAAAATGGAACTACACCCATTCCAAACGGGAGGTGTTTAACGGGTCAGATGCATAAACACTGCAGCAAGTCTAGCTGGCTTGTTGTCAACTGTTCCTCCTGGACGTTTCCACTTGGTCAATGTGTGCCACTATAGCAGCATAGTAATAGTACGCATATTACAGTACGGCAGCATCTTCAAGTAGGACAGTTGGAAAAAGCCCACAGCAGTCAAGAAGGCTGCTCTCATTCCTGCTCGTCTAACGTTGATGGTTCTAAGGTTAGCTAGTTCCTCCACACAGGGCCCACACCCGCAGGTACATAAAAGCTTCTGCTAGCCTGCTATTCTGACTGGTCACCACAGCGCTACTCGGTCAGAAAGGGCCTCCTTCTTCCAGTTAACTATTTTCTGTGAGCGTAGGAATCCACGGTGCCCTTTAGCCAGCCTTGAGCAGCCTTTGTATCGCCCCTTTGCCTTCTTTGGGCACTGCTTGATGACATCACCAGCACCCACAGAGCCACCGATTGGCTCATGCGTTTGTCTTACCTGGTTAAAGCTCTTTGTGTTTAAAAATAAAAATACAATTTACACAAATTATCAGTGGGATAAGGACCATAACAACTATTCATCCCCAACAGAAACACTATTTTCATATCAAATATCATGAGTATGTAATTTCCCACTCTTGCACAGTGATAGATGATAAGCCTTGTACGGAACATAGGGCATTTTGTGTTGCTAACATGTCGTCTGGGTTTGAATAAGCCCTTCCCTCGGTGCGCCGAGAATTAAAAATAAATAAGCCAACGAAAGCGGCAGCACACATAAACAAGGGGCGTAATTGAAGAGAAGCCCAGCGTGTCCCTGTTAATAAGGAAGAGTCAGAGCGTTGCTGGAACATTCCTCATGGCTCTGTCACTTTAACGCACCATCTGAAATGTCCCTGGAGTCGGCGGGACAGCCTTCGCCTCAGGCCTGCCAACACCAGAGCACCCTTTAATTACACGCCGGGCCAAACACACTACGGGCCCTGTGTGCAAGCGCTCCAGCCCGTTCCACGGGGGGAGAGCTTGCAGCCAGCAATATTTCAAAAATCCTGGATTTTCCTCTCTCACCGGCGGCACTGACGCAAGTCACAGACGGACCCAGGAATGCTACGGGGGGCAGCACATGGGCTGCTCCTATTGACGGCTCACAGGGCATTTTATGTGCCCCGGTTTGCCATAAAGCGGTGGAGCGAGGGCACATGCTAAATAGGGGGCGCTGGTGCCAGGCTGTGGGCGCTGGGGGTTCCTGGGCTCCCCAACAGCTAGGCAGTGTGGAGGCCATGACACAGCGTAGCGGCGACGCAGGAAGCTAGCGAGGAGCAAAATCAGTTGCGTCATTTATTGATTGGCCGACTGAAGGATTAACAGTGACTGTCAATCAATGCTGGACTGGACTTAGTTACATTTACATTTACATTTACAGCATTTAGCAGACACTTTTATCCAAAGCGACAATTAGTACATTTGTCAACAGTTGAACCGGTTAACCACTTAGTTCTCTGGGTGTGGGCGTGACTTATCATCCGTCATCCAGCAGAACCTTCAACCCGAGGCAATTAACAGTGAGTACAGCCCGGCCTACCTAAGCTTTGAACCCACGACCTTTCAGGGGGGAGTCGACCACCCAGACCACAGGAAGCAGGTCCTAGCAGGGCCTTGGCCTGCAGCTCTGTGCAACACGTGAGTGGGGATTCAGTCCCAACATGAACACTTCATATACGCTCTCAGAACCAATGGGAGCACAGGTCCCATTGGAAACGGTCCAATCAGGAGCAAGGCATGCTAGTGTGCTTTTGCAAACCAGAACAACAATTGTCGTTCAAAGAGCTGCTAGCTAAACTTCCGTGAGGTGGCACAGTGAGTGTCGTGTATGTCTTCTTTGCAACATGCTGGAAACTGAGCAATAACAGCAGTTTACTGGTAAAGACCCGTCTGTTATTGTCCTTCCCTAGTCAAAGCCTGTTGAAGGGTTTGGTTAACGTCACTAGTCAATTAACTCCCCTCCTCTGCAGTGAGAAGGCGTTACCTGCTCCAACACTAACACCTCCAACACTACGTGATGCTGAGACAACGCGGTTCAACGCGGCCGACGAGGGGCTCGTTTTCAGACGGGTTCTGGGAATGTCTTTCGCCGTGCGCGCGAGCAGGCGGTGGGTAGAGCCTCGCGGTGGCCCTGCC
Organism: Percopsis omiscomaycus; assembly: GCA_027575585.1. Classification (NCBI taxonomy): domain Eukaryota; kingdom Metazoa; phylum Chordata; class Actinopteri; order Percopsiformes; family Percopsidae; genus Percopsis; species Percopsis omiscomaycus. The sequence continues at coordinate 5,636 of JAODLI010003179.1, read as the reverse complement.
CGGCGCGCGCAAAGAGCAACAGTGGCGCAGGTGGACCCGATCGGGTCGGCGGGGGGGGGGCGCTGTCGCGTGCCCCACTGCCCCGTGCGCACTCCGTCAGCACGTGCGCACGGGGCAGGTCTCTCGTGGAGGGACAAACACAAACACATCCCACTCTTTCTCCGCGCGACGCGTTCTGCCGCCCTCTGTTCTTGAGTAGCTATGGCAACAGATAAAGCACCTGCTCTCCTCGCCCCCCCGTGCGGCGCGCGCACACAACGCAACAGTAGCCCGGGCAGATCGGCGTGCGTGGTGGCGTTCGGAATCACCGACTGGGAAACTATCGCGTGCGGCAGTTGTTCCTCACAGAGGGGGGTCCCTCAAACTTTTCGCAACGCGCACTTTGTCACACAGCACGCACACACGCACACACATACGCACACACACCGGCGGCGGCCCACCTTCGGTATCGCAGATCTGCTGCACGATGCCGTCGATGTCCACGCGCTCCTCCTTGGGGTGGAGGGCGTGCGACTGCACGCTGCGCTCCCCCAGCGCGAGGTACACGCCCTCGAGCGCGAAGTAGCAGTTCCGCTCCTCCTTGTCGTCCTCGAACACCAGCAGCGCCTCCCGCCAGGCGAAGCGGGCGAACAGCGC
>JAODLI010003178.1:0-10054 GCA_027575585.1 Percopsis omiscomaycus | reverse complement strand
CTCCAGCTCTCCTTTGGCAGATGACTCGACAGCAGCATGCGGAAGAACCAAAACAAGGTATAAAACATTAAACTAATAATCAAATGAATACTATATTAACCAATATGCGTGCACTCAGATTGGAAATAATAGCATAATTTGTGAAAAGAATAAACATATTTAAAGAAAAGGTGTTTGTGGTTATTTATAGTAACAACTTTACCACTTTAATGGTTGGCGGTCGATAGGGCCGTCACAGACATGCTAGTTTGCTAATAGGCTAGCTTCCTGATTTATTTCACTGTTAGCCACCTTAGCCTCAGGCTATTTATTAGCTTAACTGGTCAGGATGTAATGCTTGCTATGCTAATGACATGTTTAATAGGACATTTAATTGCCCTTTTGTCTGTCAGAACCACACCCAAGCTCCAACGCTTTCATTTGCCTGAGTTACCTGATCAATTTACCTGTTCTGTTTTGTGGGTGTGAAGACTTAACTTTAAAATAAATATTTGAACGACTGCAAGCCTGGTTTTCTGTGTTCTGACTGGACACCCTGTGGAGGTTGCTACCGGAATTAAGAACTCATCAAGCAGAATCCTTTTCAAAACCAGTTGCCGCAGTCACCTGCACTTTGCATTATGGGAGGACACTGTCGTGGAAATTTGTATATTTCCCTAGTGAGAAAGTGAATCCACAAATGTTTGACAGAATGCAAGCAGCATGGCAACTCAAACAAATTTGCGTTGTGAGGAGCCTCATAGAAATTAGGTCTGATGACCATATTGGGTCCCAACTTTCAAAAACACACAAGAACAGCGAAACCTTCGCATTGTTTATCAAACAGCTCAGGGATTCAACTGATTCGAACCAGAGCAAACAGTGTCGTGTGAAAAGGGACCAAAATGGCTGAGAAATGATACAATGTTTACATTTTTGCCCTTGGTCCGGACCAAATGAACCGAACTACAGGTGTGAAAACGCCCTTAGTGTACTATTGTTGAATATGGAATGTGACATAAGCACATTTCTGTAAGAATATGTAATGACAGCCATTTTAAAGCCCCTTCTTGTGCACTTGCTGCTTGTGGCTTTCCGTCCAGGAGGATGACGATAACTTCTATTTAATGATTTGCCATAGACCACCATTTTCACACCCCAGACTTTCATCCTGGAACAATAGCTTTGGCTGCAGCTATAACGTTTAAGGGTAAACTCGATGTCCGTGGTCCATGGGTTTAGTTCTGTCTGGTCCTGTCTTCGGAAGTGTGTCTTTGGTCTTTACTACCGTACTTTACTCTTTACAAGTTACAGAAAAAGAAATCCTAACTGAGCCCCACAAAAGTTGCCCCACCTGGGATCCCACTGAAAATGCCCTGAAAACATAGCCAAACTGAGAATTGGAAAAATAACCACAAATGGGAGCAAACACAGAGGTTTTTAAAGAAACTTGTCTCGTGCTCACACAAACAGAATGAGACAGAGAGCGTGGAGATATATGAACTAATGCTCCCTAATGACTGGGGCAACATCCCGCAGCAACCTGGCTGACAGACAGAAAGCAAATGGCCCGAGTAGTGAAAACACTGTTGCAGCTCATATCCTTAACTATAGCTCCATTTCATGCCAGTGCATCAGCATTGATGGTGTATTGGTTGCTTTATTCGTTTAAAAAGATGGAGTCTTTAATGGTGTTGCTGCTACAAAGCTAAGCTACAAAGTTGCTGGTGGGACAGTGTTGATATTTCAATCAATGCCCCTATTTATAACTCTGCTTTCACAAGGCGTTGGATTGGTTTAGAAGTTTCAAACTGTTTACCACTCATTTAAGCCAAATTGTCTCATAGATGTCCCCAGGTATTTTATACGATGGTATATGAAATCTGTCCCTCGAGACCAACACCCATGATAAAGATAAGAGTAATTGATTTGTACTGCAGACTGCGCTTCCTGTGTACTGTTTAGGAGTGCTTGATTGACTAAATATTGTTTTCAAGGTATAGTACATTGATTCTTTGAACAACCCAACCTGGTTGTTTTGTATGGACATTATGATTGAATAAAAACTATTTATCTTTTCCTAGCAGTGTTCCGGTAATATATTTTATTCACATTCCTCATCTTTATTAGGATACAATATATACCCATATTTTGAATATAAGTCTTTGTCCACCACTTCTTGATGACATCCAAAAACTCAAAAGCTGATGGCGCATTGATTGAAATATCAGGTCATTGTTTAAGAATAAAGTGTATCCATAGTCCATACTCGGAAGCAAATTAAGGTATGAATATTCAGTGCCAAGGAGGATAAAATCAGTTGATTTATTTTTTTTAGTTAGCAGGCTTAGCTTATTAGCAACTTAATAAACTTTTTTCACAGTTGTGTAGAAATACAGGGAAATCGCAACTTATACTTACTAAGTCTAAAAACATTTTATTTGGTTGCGTTTATTTGGTTGAATACGCAGCTCCAGGGTTGAAGTTGGGTGAAGTTATGATGTAAAATTGTATATGACAAATCAATCAAGAAAGAGTCAATATAGTGGGTTATCCTAACAGGTCCAACACAACTGTCATAGACTAATCAAACAGTATGGGAGTAACCGCTCCAAAATAACCCTCCATTCTATTAAAGTCGTAATTAGGAAATATCTGACCACCTACTCGGAAAAGTGCAAAGCACAACCATTTGTCAAAAATTCTAATAGGAATTTTGGGTACGATTTCTCCAGCCAAGAGTTTTCCAAGATAAATAAACATGAAGTCACTGCAAGGCTGCACACATACTGACCAGAAGAAATTGTATGAATTTAGCTCTGTGGAAAATATACTTCCAACTTTGAATGAGTCCATCGAGCCATATTAATTCAAAACACTTATATGGACTGGGGATTTGCCAGTTGTATAAATCATGTTCCCTGTCTACAGATTAAACAGGAAGTTTACTCTTTTTCAGTAGCACCATCAGTTCACTATGGAAATGTTCTGTTGTGAAGGACAAACTTAGCTATCTGGCTCTGCTATACTGGTGGCTATATTGCTTTGTATCACAGACCTCAGTGTTTCAGGCTATTAGTTGAAGCATAATTCTAGACGGAACAATGTGCCTATAGATGTTGGTTTTGTGGGTCACTTTATACTGTGATAAAAGCAGGTACTGTATATGGCTCCTAGTATAAAGTGATATTTAAAACTGTAGCCAGGCTTGGTGCAAACCAAGCGTTGGTATGATGGTGTCATCAGAACCCCTGGTATTTAGAGAGCCTTGGTGTTCTGCTTGTTATACACTGGTGTAGCTGCTAGTCTTTGATAAGTTTACTGTGCAAATGTGCATAAAAAGCGAGACAGGGTCTCTCATAAGTTATGCTACAGTAGGCCTACATCGCTAGCATCTTTAAAGCCTCTGGAAAGGTAATTCTGAAATTGCATTTCAAAAGGAAAGTCTACCTTCCCTGAAAGCTAGGCGGCTGGACCAGTACATGATGAGCTTATAGCTTCCCAGCTGGTCTGAGCTGCATGGTTTTCGCCAGGGTAGAAAATCTAGGGCACTTTCACAGTGGGCACCCAGGGACATTTAAGGATGGGGTTGAATGGATTAAGCTGTAACATTTTGGCGCTTAATATAACAAACTCATACATAGATTTTTACAACTTGGAACTCAAGCGTTCAGGGCATGGTAAATGGGGAAACCCATTTGTGGCTTTTTAGTGTAATGGGGATCATCGCTTTACAACCTTTTAGTAACAGTAAATAAGTATAGCACCCAATTATCCAATTAGTACCCTTAAAACCGAGAATAATGCTACCTTTCCTCCACTAGGCCTGTATGGACACATGCTCAATGTCTGCATATTTTTCTATTTAACATTGTCTTCCCAATGGCAGTACAGAATGAATAGTCCATAACAGAAGTGCTGGCTATGCTTCAGACAGAGCCCTTAGCTTCACATTACAATCGTGGTGTCATTTTCCAATCATAGCCTTATACTTGCTGTGTAAAATTGTAGAGAGATTTGTCACTGAATGGCCTGGGTGCAATGCATGCACGTTCACACACACTGATAGGAGAGTTGTGGGCTTAAGGGCTGGTTTGACTTGAGTGCTGTAGTAATGGGGAACAAGTTGTCTTGGTGGGCAGCCAAAAACATTTAATTTCAAGCTCAGGTAGATGCTATCCAGCTCACAGCCTTGATAGTTTTTCACATAGCTTATCTAAAATTAATCAGAATGATTTCAAACACATTCAGCTGTATTAATATACTGTATATGTATCACTGTTATTGGAGTAAAACATGTCGGCAAAAAGGCAGTTTTTCATTATCAATCTTTCTGCTCTAGATGGTTGCTTTAAAGAGGTAGCAAAAATAAAATTGCAATACTGGGGATTACACACCAAGGATGCTTTCACACCTACCTTGTTTGGGCCAGACCTTAGGACTTTTCAGTTTGGTCCGAATCCAAATAGCAGGTGTGAAAGGTGCTTTGGACCATGGTCCGAACCAAAGGACATTAATTTGGTTCAATCAAAAGAGGTGGTCTCGGTCTGGATCAAACTGAACCATGGTTCGGTTCGTAAGCAGTATGAAAACACTTGGTTCAGACTTTCGGACCAATTAAAGTAAGTTGAGGCAGGCATTAAACAATAGGAGTAAGTAAGTAGTAAGAGTAAGTAAACAATAGTTTAAGCAGAAGAGAAGTAAAAACTTAGCCGTGGTAGCACATAGAGAGAGGAGGAGTCGAAGTATTTAATTGTAATTTGGTCTGACGAAGAAATCAAGTCAACTTTGAAAAAAACTAAAATAACAGAAACCTATAACACAAGGACATTCATTTGGGCGAATTCTAACTAGTCTTGAGTACTGTGTTATTAGGCTAATGCCATGATAATAGTATAATATATAGTAACTAAATTAATCTGTTCATTCATTTTTCTCCATTCAAACGGAAAAAGCTGCCAAATTGACAACACACCGACCTTGGTCTTGACCTTGGTCCAGACTTTTAGATGTGAAAACACCCTAACCCTCTATAGCAATGACTGCTGTATATTATCTAGTAAAAAAAAACTGTATTGCATTCTAGTGTGGTAACCACGTTGGAAACGAAGGATGGCTGCTCTACATTCACAGCAGGCATAGAAGAAAAGGATTAGGAGGAATTACACAGCAAGCATATACGGTCAGTGAATTAGCATTAGTATTACCCACCGGAAACATATTCACATCTAGTCCTAGGTGGTTGGCAGAGGGTGAACAACAAACAGGCTTGATATTCACAAATCCAAAGGTGTAGCTTATGTACAAACATTGTTTTTATTCATGAGCTTCCTTGTCCGCTCGGTCCCATGGCTTTGACGGCTGTCTAATAAAAGAATAAACAACACAAAAACATATGAATGGAATATAGATAACGTATGAGGTCAAGAGGCATAATCTGACTGACACTGGTCCTACAAATTAGCTTTTAACGCAACCATCAAAATTTTCCCATGAACAGTTTTTCCACCATTTGTCCTACCTTGATATGAATCAGTACCCTATTCATGAAAGTCTTTCCGCTTCCGCAGTCACAAGAAATTTACATCAAGTAAATCACAGGTAGTGATGCCTTTACATCAAACGTAAAGGCCGACAAGAGAGCATACGTTTCTCAAGAGCGCATTCAGTTTCAAGGCGATCAGGTACTTACAGCATCCGTAAAACGTTTTAGGTCTCAGTAGCCAATTTCCCTTCCGCTAATGAATGTGACATATTGCAACCACTTGTGAAAGACTACATGACCTAGTCAACCAATCATAAGAGATCACATGATTCAAATCAAAATTCAAGAGGTGTAACTCTAAATTCAGCTCCAATACTAATCCAAGGCTTCAGCACAAACTCAAGACTGTAGTTTTATTAAAATATATCAATACAGAAAATGAATTCAATATACATACAATATTTCTTTACATAAACTGTTAAATTACCTTGCAGCAAGTGCAATTAAATGCATACAGTTCTTATGTACATGTAGCATTATAAAAGCCTTGAACAAAGTGCTCCTTGTGACTTTTTTTGTCCTTTTGTTACTTTCGAGTCTACAATCACAAAGTAAGGAAATAAGTGAGGAAAAATAAAGAAATGGCAAGTGTAATACCAGTCATTATAAACGACATTTCAAAATGGAAGGACTGTCATCACCCTTTTATTGACTCACTGAAACAATTTTTCCTAAAGCTGCATAGGATAACAATATATAGAAGGTCTCTTTGGTTATGCAATTACTCTGTTTTTGAAAGCTGACATATTCTTTTTACTTGGTCCAGACCCTAAAAAAGATTACTGTGGTTGCAGATATCACTTGAGGCGTAGCTTTGTCCAAGGCAGAGAGCAGTGTTTGTTACCATACTAATTGTCCTCTTGATTGTTAGGATTCGTGGGTGGTAGTGTGTTTTCTCTCTCCCTCTCTCTCTCCCCTACCCCGTTCTGCCAGCAGGTGATTGCGGGAGTGTAGTCAGCTGTGCGGGAGACCGACCAGGAGCTACTTAGGAGCTCGGTCTTCCTTCACTCGTCGAGCGTTAGCTACTCGCCGCTCATCAAGGTACCCGGCAGTATGAACCGAATCTGGTTGTTCCTCGTTTTGGATTGAGGATTCTGAATACTTGTTTATTGGATCTAGGAAGCTGTTTGGTCGCGTCTCCTGCAGGCTTCACTCCTGCATCCCGCTGGCAACCTGCACTTCCCCAGCCCACACCACGGCCAGTCCCATTACCTGGGACTGGCCCGTGGATACCATTTGCCTAGTGTAGGCTTATGTAAATAAACCTTGTTAAACTGTATCTTTGCCTCCGCTTCTTCGCTTGCGTTTGGGTTTAACTACCAAAACCGTAACATTGATACATAAAATGTCTCACTTCCTGTAGCTTCCCGTCAGTATTTGTCCATAAACTTATCTGGTTTATGCATTGTTATGCTGTTAATTTCACTTGGTAAGAAGAATAAGAAAAAAGAAAAAACTATATAAATTATTTGTCCTATGTAGCATTTCCTAACACTATATTATAACACTATATAACACTATATTTTTAGTTGTGTTCTTTTGCCTTTGCCTACCTTGTTTTGTCTCCATATCTCTTTTTTGTAGATGTTGCAGTTTCCTGCTTTTACTGTCAGGGAAAAACCAGTGAAGGAACACTTTAACAGACCCCCCACCCCCCTGCACACACACAGCAGGGACTATAGCGGTATCTCTTAAAAGCCGTGCTGAGTGCACTCCACTTGCCTTACATAAAAGACTGGAACAGTTAAAGATCAGTCACGACATTAAACCCTGTTCTCTTTCGGACTATGCAAACATTACATGCTTGTTGTGGGTCCTCAGAACACGTTTCTGAGGAGACCATAAGGGTCGGTATCGTTTAGTGTGTGGGATCATGTTCTATAAATGGTTCCTCTTATCTTTTATTATACATTGTTGTTACACTCTGCTTGAGTGTATTTCCTAGACGAGTGGTTTTCAACATGGTTTTTGCACCATTGCCCTCAAAAAGTTGTTCATAGCCCGTATGAACCAGAGGGATTGCAAGCTATGAACACCTTTTTAGCGGGTGTCTGTGTGTGCACAGCCTACACTCACTCGGGTGTCAGAGAATTGATTTCAGAATGCTGCTGCTCGCCTATAAATCACTAAATGGTTTAGGGCCAAACGACATCACTGAAATGCTTTTACAATATGAACCCTCTAGACCCCTCAGGTCATCTGGGACCGGTCTGTGAACTGTTAATGGGGGCAAAACATGGAGTGGCGGCATTTAGCTACGATGCTAAACGAATAGCTGAAACGGACTTCCAGAGGATTTGAGACACCAACAATTACCACCTTTAAATCTAGGCTGAAGATGTTTATGGTCACCAGTCCCTTCTGCTAATCTGCAAACCGTACACGTTCAAACTTTTTATTTTTGACATTATTTTACACTTGTTCTTGTATTCGTTTAAATGTATTTTTGTAATGTAATGTAACAGCTGACTTTCTGGTGAGTAGAGAGATGTTGAGACATCTCATATAGGGGGGTATAGGAAGGAGAGCCCCTGAAATAACGTTGACAAACGGGTTGAGCCAGGAAAGTGCAGGGATGTTAAAGGATCTCTGAGAAGCTATTCCGCCAGCCGGGGTTTGCTGAAAAACAGGCCTAGAAGGACCTGGTATAGGAACATCCAGTCAGGTACTACATTAAATAAAGTGCCTTGCCTTGCCTTATAATACTCCTATCTATGACTGTATGTATATAATCATGTTTGCACACGCTTTATGCTAATGCAATGTTGTAACCAAATATTGGGCGCTGAAAGCCATGTAGTTTAAGATAGCCTATTTAGTTAGTCAGCTAGGCAATATTATCTTGAACCAAGGAAGGAATGCCTTATAACCCTCTCTCCCAGTTTAGAATAGGAAACCTGAACCCTAATTTATATAGACAAAGTCTCAGACATTGCTGACGACCCAGAAACAGCCGTTGGCTCTGTTACGTAAGAAAATTATTGTTTATATTGCCAAATTGACTGTGGCATAACGGCCTCAGCTGTATTCATGGTATGTAATTAGTTGTTTGGTCTGATCATGATCAGTGACTCCTTCTACAAACATAAGCACAATTGGTGGCGAGTTGATAACATACACAGTATATAAAGTAAATTATTTACTCCTGACGTATTTAATACTTTAATATGTGTAAATTTGTAACCAGGAAAACAGGAAATTTTCAGATTATGGATTGATCTCCATTATTTGATTTTCAGCAGAGATGATGACTTTGCTAGTGAGGGTCTCAGGGTAAGTCAGTTATCAATCGTAATGATACAAAATTCAGGTGGATAACAATACCTTGCATTGGGTTTTAGCCACACAAACCTGGAAAATAGGCCTATATATATATTAGGGATGTCCCGATCAGATATCAAACGTTGGGATCGGAGCCGATCAAGGCATTTTTGAAATTCGGGATCGGCAACCATGGCCCAATGGCTTCATGGCTTGAAACTACAAACTAGCAAGATGTTAGCCGTGGGGAAATTCTTTGAATTGGATACTCAAAGCAGCCCAACAGCTGCAACAGTATTTCTATTTCTATTTCATTTAAAAAATTTGTGATGACACCTAGGCATGTCGCTTGACGTTTTGGGGTGTTGGGTACAGTTTTGGCAAATATCCACTAGGTGGCGTTTAGCACATCCAAGCACTGCTGCCGGTGTGACCGTCGAATTCTGTGACTCTAGGTGGCGCTGTTGCCACTGGGCAGCTTGAGCTTACTAACAAAGATGACTTTGTTACGCAATCAGCGTAAACTGCATACTGTATATAATGAAGGTGATTTCAGTGCGGAGAGTTTAATAATGGAGTTTAATTCAGGCAGAAAACAACCAAACACGTTTGATTTAATATTTTCGAATGCTGTAGGATACGAAAATAAAACAGATTTTAGGTAGGCCTAAGCTAAGGTAAATTAGCCTACTGCTAACCAAGCATTCAACTAGAGCTAGGCCTACTGTTAGACATAATGTAGCTTATATTCATAGCAAGGTCTAACATTAGGCTACTATTAGTCATTTGCCTATAGACATGTAGACATCACAACATGCATATACTTTTATTTAAGTTATTACTAAACTGTTCTAAAAACGGATAGAATGCTCTGTTTCCATGAGTTTTCTAGCCATTCAAGTGAAGGATATTGAAATTGGAAATCTTTAATCTTGTCATTTGTATTATTATTTCGTTTTTTTCCCTCTTTCTCCCATGGTGCTCATGTTATGGTTTTAATAAACTCTGACTGACTTGCTGACGATTTCTTTGTGTTTCTATAATAATTATTATTTGTAGTTCTTTGTTCTTGTACAAACCTGATTCCAAAAAAGTTGGGACACTGTACAAATTGTGAATAAAAACAAAATGCAATGATGTGGAAGTTTCAAATTTCAATATTTTATTTAGAATACAACATAGATGACATATAAAATGTTTAAACTGAGAAAATGCATAATTTTAAGGGAAAAATAAGTTGATTTTAAATTTCATGGCATCAACACATCT
>JAODLI010003177.1:0-10055 GCA_027575585.1 Percopsis omiscomaycus | reverse complement strand
AAATATTTTTTCGGAGTTATACTGTATTTGTAGTATTTGTTTTTTAACCTTTATTTTAGTTTGTTTCACTCTGTTATTCCTAATCCTTGGAATTTAAATGTACCCTCTCCTCCACGTACAGTACTCTCTTGATACAAACTATGTGCAGTTAAGGGGAGAGAATCTATCTTTCCTATCAGTTGAGAGAACTCCAGGAGTGTTATTACTTTGAGGCAGGCCATTAGCTTTAACCCCCAAGCGATCGATGGCAAAATCTGGAGGGGTTGTTTGTCTTTTGTCTTCTTATCGAAGAGGCATAGAGAGGTAGAGTTAGTGGGAGAGAGGGAGAGAGCATGGGGGAGAAATTAAAAGAGACAGGAAGTGAAGAAGAAAAAGGAGTGTCAGAACACTCTGTTCTTGTAACTGTGGGCTCCTTAATGCTGGGTTCATGTATCACCAGTGTGTTTTACTGTAGGTCGGGATTCCCCTGAGGGTTGCAAGATGCTTTCAGACAGGGTTGTGAAATGAAGTTATTTTTTTTTCAAAATAATCTTTTTAATTGCAGTAACTCTAATTTTGAACAAAATGTGCATATTTTCAATGCCGTTTATATTTGTATACTGTACTATATATTTTTATGCTGTTGAGTAAATAACCTTTTCAGTGCTTGCTTCTTTATATGGGTCACTAGTCAAAAAGTTGGAGAACTAATGATTTAAACCATGTACACATTATACTGATACACAATACGATTATTCTCAAACCCCTAGCAACTCAGTATGTGCTAATTGATTGAGCCTGTCTCATATTGTTAAACTTAAGATACTGTTTTCCCATTTTGTACTAAAGTGCCTATATTTTTATTGCCTTTGAAGCAAAGACCCCTCCTCTGTGGTGTCTTTGGTGCTGAATTACTGTATATCACCAGTGCATTATGGCGGGTTAGTCTTTCATACTGGCCTTCCCTCCACCGTCGTCAAACTGAATGCTAACGGTACCATAAAGGACTCAGCCGAGCAAGGTGTCTGCCTGTCCAACCATAAACTAGGTCTGAGACAACAAATCATGATTAGGTGACAAGACCTTATAAAAATCTGAATATATGAGGACTTGCCCAGTATAATTCTTAAAAAAAGTCAACTAGAGCTATAGACTTTTTACAGTATTTTTAACAGCATGGATGGAGTAGTGGTGTTTGCGGTGTTGTAGATTGTATTTGTATGTCAAGCGTACATCACGTTCTGTTGACCTGGCTAGAGCAGGGCCAGTTTGTTCTTGTTGAAAGGCTCCCATTGATAGGCCTGAAGCCTGGGCATTTCCTGCTCAGGTCAGATGGTGAAAGCACTGATGGGCTCTGGGGAGCTTAACTGTCAGCAGCTACCAATCGCACTCAACCAGCACCTATCAACAACAGCGTTTAGAAGTGGCTATAGCAGACATCATTGAGGTGACATTCCATAGATTCCATGTGTATTTATTTTGGGTTAATATTCTGAAAGCAAAGTTAGTATAAATCAGGTATGTCACTTCTGACTTTAAGTGCACTCATTTACTTTGTCCCTCTGTTTGGTATGCAGTAATGGGGTATTTACACTACAGAGAAGTACACATTCATATTCCCATAAACACACTCCCGGTGGGTGTGTTGCTAACCCATCGGTGGATTAGTAAAAAGATAACTGCTGCTGTGAGAGACAGGGAAGCGGTCTGTCAAGGCAGGACCAAATGAAAGAAAGAAAGAAAGAAAGAAAGAAAGAAAGAAAGAAAGAAAGAAAGAAAAATAAAGAAATGTGTATTATATTACGCACAATGTCAAGATAAGAAGATAGCTAAAACTTCAATAATAAACACAAGGAATTATAAAATATGCACCAAGTGGTGTACTTCCCATGTGCATGCTTACAATTAAATCTGAAAATGTGTAAATCCATTCAATACTGATGTACTACTATGCCCTGCTACCGTCAACAGCAACCATTTTATGACACGGGTCTTAAAATGGGTGCGGAAGGGTTACGCAAGTAACTGAAAGTTTACCGTCCTCCTCTGAGACTCCCATGCTGTCTTCCAGACGTACAGTGAGTCATTCCTCGTGTCCGGGCCGTACACCAGCTCGGAGTCAGGGGTCACTGTAACGCCAGATTAAAGAGGGTCATCTTTCTTAATCCTGTGGAATTGCCGAGCCTGCCACTGTGCCCTGGTTGCCATCCCAAATTCCTGTCAAATTACCCAGGGTTTAACAGAAATCAACCACCAGAGCCCATGGGGTCAGTGTTTCTCAACTGGTGGGTCCCGACCCAAAAGTGGGTCACAAGCTAGTGCGGAGTGGGTCGTGGACGTGTGCTTCGGCTCTGTCGAAAAGTCTAACTTTTCAAAAGTTTACCAAACTTCCAATGGTGCGGTTTTATTTTTAACGGATTACTGCATGAGTTATTTTGTGAAATAAATAATAATTGTTTGGAAATGAAATAATTTTTGGGTTGTGACTTAACGACCAAGGACAAATGACACACACACACACACACCAAAGAAGTCACACGTTGTCTCTAGCTGAAAAAACGATTTGAACACGCCACCAAACAAAATCGCATTTACTCTATTCTTGGCGGGCCTTAATGGGTTTAATCCTTCTGGATGGTTCCCAGTCTAATTATTGAGAGTGTGCAGCTGAATACATTCTAGCGCTCAGTGTTAATATGGGGTTGTCCTCTGCCAATAGGAGACCTGGCTCTCTCTCTCTCCATCACAGAACCTCAATGAGTCTCTGCCCACTCATTTTCTCATTAAACTCTGCAAGGATCATTCCCTCACTGAAACAGGAGTTGGGGAGGGGTGTGTGTGTGTGTGTGGGTTTGTTTGTGTGTGTGTGAAGCATTTGTGTGTGTGTGTGTGTGTGTGTGTGTGTGTGTGTGTGTGTGTGTGTGTAAGTAGACGTTTGTTATATTTCTTGCTTATCTTTTGATTAGAATCACAGCCTTGGATAAAGATGAGCTAACAAATGTCTTTGTTGTTGATCTGAAACGGATCTGACACTGAAAATATGAGAGAAAGCAAACTTTATATTAATTACTGGCATCCCTAGGAAAGTACATGAACACAATCTAATATATTGACATACATACAGACCAAATAAATCTGTAAAGCAATGCAAGGCAAGTCTCCAGGGATTTGTTGAACAACTTTCTCCAGTTGAATCAATCTTTAAGTCAGTGTATTGGCTCTGACTGAATGTGACAAATGTGCCCATGACACACACACACACACACACACACACACACACACACGTGCATGCAAACAGTGCAAGTAAATACATGCTACATGATTTTGTGTATTGTGTGAGACGGTATAATACCTGCCGTCAGTTGCACAGAGAGTTTAAGATGAGAAATTCAGTAATGTAATCTACCATTACCACGTTGCTAGAATAACATGACCTTAATCTCATACTGGGGTAAATACATTCTTAAATATATATACAGTATATACAGTATATATATATATATATACTACAACAAATCTGTGCACCATTGCGTTCTCTAATCACATCATGTCTGCGGCAGAAACGCCTCAGGGATCGTGTTGCTGTCAGATATCTCCTGGCCTTATTCGATTGAAGACACAGGAAATTAGATCAAAAATAAATACAAGGAAAAGGCTCTCCTTTTAATGTCTGCACTACGTGTTGACGAGGAACCCGTCAGCTCTGCTTTGCAGGTGCAGCTACCCTGACTTGCTGGATCGTGTGACTGCTGCTGGAGGGAGGCCCTGGAGTGCCCACAGTTGAGCCGGTGTGCATTTTTAAAAGCTGGCCTGCTCAATTAAAGAGCCCAACGCTCCCCCATGGCTCTCTCTCTCTCTCTCTCTCTCTCGCTCTCTCGCTCTTTCTATCTCGGCCCTCCTTCCTCTCAGATGTAAGTATCAAAGTGCGTCACTGATCCGCTTGTTTATTCACAGCCTTTCCTCCCGGCATCGCTTCTCCTCGCCACCCGAGCGTCGCTTTCATCCGCTGTGAAAGCTTTGATGGTTTGTCATCTCTCCCCGCTAACACACCCACACCCTGGCATACGTGCACACCGGTACACAGCGTCATACCGCTATACATCCTTTTTACCCCAAAACAAGTAAGCTCATGAACACTAACAAAGGCTGAGATGCGTGAAATTACTTTTTGAGGACTCAGTGGCATGCAATGGTCTGATGCCCAGCAACTAAGCTAACTCTGGTGTCTGCTGATGTCACTGTTCTAATAGAGTGCATGATGACGGGCGCATGGCTGATTCAGCTACTGTATCATATTAAGTCGCCTTGGATAAAAAGCATCCGCTAAATTGTAAGTGTGCATGTAAATGTTCTGAGCGCACATATTTAACACAGGTGGCGTGCCCCCTGTGTGTGGCCCTGCGGTGTTTGCCTAGAGAGGTGTAAACAGATGTGCATTGACCGTGCACTGCTATTGATCGACGGTCTGCACGTCCCAGCGCGGTCGACCCTAATGGCAATTGTTAATGTTTAAGTAGTACTCATGAATGACATTGACAATCTGTCAGCTTCCATTAACTTGTGTGATGGAATGGATCTTGTAATTTCCTTTCCTGCCTTTTGCACACCTTTCACTTTTTCTCTGTCTTATTCTCTAGCTTGTGTAACTATCTACTGTGTACTGAGAAGCCATTCCGTAGTTAAAAATGAAAACAGCCCAATGCAAGGGTCCTCAACTTATCATACGTGAAATAGTCCTAGAAATGATTAGCCTGATGGTTCTATATCACCAGAAATCTCAAGAGACATTTATCAAATACAGTACATATTACACAATGTCCTATACAGTGTCTTTATACATTTTACTTTTCACATTTTAATTTGTGCACATATCTGTGATACTGCATGTCTTGTTTATCGTAGACTACAATAACCTGTAAATGAATCGTATACAACAAGTAACAATTACCTAACTACAAATGATGAAGAGTTTTAAAAAACACATTTGTAGAGTGCTTTCACAAGGTACTAGACAATGTGTTGCATGTTGGATTGACAGATATCTATATTATCTCTACACTGGCTAAATAATGATGATGGATTATGCAGAAAGAGTGGTCAAAACACAGGTGGCTTTATACCATACAACTAACTTCTGTAACGGTAGACATGTCCGGCGAAGCCCTGTCAAGACCGACGAGGGTTGCGGGGAAGGAAAGGTTCAGTGTGAGAACAGACATACCCTGAGGGTGCAGATGACAAGAGATGTCGCATTTGTCACAAATGCTGCCCAGACTTGACAGTCCAGTCAGACAGTGTGACGTGATGTACAGCACCCGAGAAAGACACTGAAAAGGCTGCTGATGCCAAAAGACACTGTTGAACAAATGATGGTAAATGTGTCTGAAGGAGGGTTTTGACCTACTGATGTTTCTGAAAATAGTTTCTATTTAAATAGGCCTATAAATAGATTGTTAAAATTTGATCTATGTGCTCCTGGAGCCATCAGTAATAAAGCCCAGATAATTTTCCAACTCTCCAATTAAGTATTGCTGTGTACTTTTGCAATAGGTATAATGTAATGTAATGTTCTTCCTGTGTAAAAATTAATTCACCCAAGAAAGTGCCCATGAAATGATTTGATGATGAAAAAAGCATTACATTTTAGAGGTTTAGGTTGATATAATTTTTACACAGGAAGAACGTTTACCTGTCTTCGATAGTAGTTCCGTGTCCTTGTGAAAAAGGGCTATTGAGGAATTATACCCTTGCTAAATCTTAGCGTTCACACTCACGGCCTCGCAGACTTTGATGCTAATTCCCGATAAAAATCAAGAAGTGCGTGAGGGCTCTCTAATAGACTTTCCCTTGCTTTAGGGAATAACACAAAATTCATAGTGTTGTGGTAAAACCCAGGAGCCAAGGAGCATAATAAATAAATAAATAAATAAATAAATAAATAAAGGATGAAAGGATGGAAGGAAGGAGGGAAACTAGCAAGAATAAATAACTCCCCAACCTTTTCTTTATATTTTAGTTTAGTGATGCTGTTTGCGGGGGAAACGCAAACCGTTAATTCATTAACTGACAGTTTCATCCAGTCTGCAAGGCAAGAGCCGGTCCATGTGCCTTTGATGTGAAGAAATTTAAATACTGGTTTAAAGATAAATATACATTACGTGTCCTGTTCATCATATTGTATTTCATTTCAAGCCTGGCACCCTGTCTCTATCATGCTGAGCACTTGTGTGATGCCAGTTGGTCCCCTGACTGATGTCTACCCTTTGACGCCTGTACAAACTCAACAGCGGAGCAAAGAAACATTACATTATAAATAGTGTACAGACAACAGCTAATGTAAATGAGAAAAAATAACCTTGGCTATACACATGAAATTTATGATTGGTATTTTTTTCCTGTTATTGAAAATGTATTCAGGGAAGCTTTTTATCTCCGCCGTGGCCATGATCCAGATGATGTAACAGCGCAATTGATATATCATCACAAGAAACAGCAATGCATTACCAAGCAGGCCTCACCGTAGCAAAACAACACTAAAATATTCATTCAAAGATGCCAGTTACATAAACATCAACGCCAATGGAAAGGGGGCAGACACATGCACTATGGGGAGGAGAGGGAAGGAGACATTTGTCTCTCTTCTCACTTAAAATGGGTGAGTCATAGTGGCGGGTAGATTTCTCCCGTCCATCAATCCTTTCAATATCCTCACAGACCCACTCTTTCTCTGCTCCTTCAAAGGCAGTAAGAGCTACTATTTCTATAGACAGCCTGAAATTCAATGAAGCCCATTAGAATTGTATTCTTTTTAAATATATCCTTGAACCGGAGCACAAGATAGGCGCAGAAACAGTATATACTGTGCAGACGATGGCGAGCTAGGCTTATCACCGGAAACTGTTCATCTTTCTCAAGACAGAAAAGGTTATCCAGAATTTGCGGATCTTAAATATTTACATAAGGTGTGCTCAGACATTCAATCTCTATTTGCTCCCTCGCGCCTCTTCTTTCTTTCTGTCCTGTAAAATAGTTGAAATCCTTCTGCGAAACACCAGGGACACATTTTAAACAGTTTTATTAGATATATCAAGGGAAGTTAAATATTTATGTAAGGAGACGGGCAAGATGTCAATGTATTATTCTTAGACGATAGCCTACACAGAGCAAGAAATTGCATTTATTTTACCCCAACTTTCTTGTGACTTTGAACTTGTGCATGGTAGATTAGCCTGCCTACAATGTATTTTTTATTCTGTATTAAAACTTTGTAGTGTTTTTGACAGGACCCTTGTTTCCCCTTACATGAGCTATTGGAAACGGAGACTAGAGAAACAAAAGCAATGAAATCACTGCCAGCAATAACCATTTTCAAGAATGCCCCCGTCATATCAACAACCCACTCGACAATGTTACACATCATAATTTCCTTCATTGAGGCCTATTACAACACACAATTTTCCTGAGGAAATCCAGTTGTTGTTATGTCAAACTGCAATGTTGTCCTTCTCTCACAACATAGATGGTATTCTTCAGATAGCAGCAGTCCGTGGGCTGTAGTAATGGATGCAGTGCCATCTATACATCATCTATTATTAGATTTACTCTGACCTGCTAAATTACTCTGGTGTGGCCTATCCATGTTATTTAATAATTCCATTTAGTGTCACTTAACAACCAGAACCTTATTTTCAGGGTCCCAGAGGCGCAGAGAGGCAGATTTAGGTACATGAGGTTGCTAGTGATTGGTTTATAGTGATTGGCATACTGTACATGGGCAGGGGGCTGGTTATGGCCTTTTTGTAACTTCCATCCACTGTAACCACTGAGGCCTTTCCCCTGTAAAGGAAAATCAGCTTTTTTGGCATAGATGCTGACTTCCAGTGCAGTGGCAAGGGCTGCACCCGTGCACACATGTACACAACTGTTCATATGAATATGAATTATGCCCCACTGAGTTAAAAAGATGGCGGTTGCTTCTTTCTGTTCATTATAACTCAACAATTAACTGTTTATATCTGGAAACACAATTCTCCAGAAACATGTGGATGGCTGTAGGGGGAGGGGTAGGCAACTGTGTGAGCTTATAGTGCTCTGGGGGGATCTACTTAGTGCTCAAGTATGGGAGGAACATGCACTCTTGGAGTTTCAGACCAAAACAACAATGTTTTTGTAATGCTGGTTCCAACCACAAGGGCAAATCCTGACACAAATCGAATATATTTAAGAAGAATTTTTGGTTATTTTGAACATTTTATCATTGATGTAAGGCCTGTATCTCTAGTCTGATGAGTGACTTTGTATCCACTCCGCATCATGAATGAGCCTCCTCATTCATGCTAGAAAACATTTTGCGATTAGAGTTCCTAGTCTCTTGTACTCTCCTTTGTCAAATACTCAGTCTTGCTCTCTTTGTAGCCTGCTCTGTGTCTTCCAGTGGACTAGTATGTGTCTTTCCACCTCCTCTAGCTCTGGACTGGACATCTGGACTGTAGCTCTTCCGAAACACAAACTTCCTTGGTCGTTTGATAACTACAAATGCAGCCGTCCATTGATAGTTTACATGGCCGTAAACATTTCCCTTTTACCGCCAACACATGGCTGCTCCTCTGGAGATTTTTCTCAATATCAATATTTGTCAGAAAGAATGTAGCCATCCAGCTTTCCTGGTGTAGTGGTGGGAAATAAAGAGGACATTTCATACACTTAGGCCAGCAGGCAAACTGATGTAAAAGGGTACATTCACTATCAAAACTGCATTTCATTAATGAAAATCTACTTTAGAGTGCCAACAAACAACAACAAACCATACTGTAAGATGTTGAGCAGTGAGTAGTGATTTTAAAACCGAAAGGGGGTTTTGTAAGATAAAGTAAAGAAAATAACATTAGAATTGTTTTATTTGATTTCTTAGAATGTAATTGTGTATATGGAAATAGATTTACTGCTAATTTACAGTATACATTAACAATACCATGGTCACTAGCAAGTGTGAGAGTAAGAGCTTTAACAGCTTCAAAGCGATTAAACCAATCAGAAGTGAGAACAGGAAAGATCTGTTTTATAATCTGAGGTGTTTAAACATCAGTGAAGGTGGAATGCGGACTAAATTAAAGCTTATGGGCAGTAAAAAAAAGAAGGTTAAATCAATAAAAACCCTCCAAACAGCACAGTGGGATGGTTAATCGTAACGGCTTTTGACATCTCTCCCTTAGTTCTAATTGGATGTGCAACAGGTGTTTTCTGTTCCCATGGCCCATGGCAAATGACAGAACAGAGGCTTGATTCTGTCACAGTTGGCTTTCTTCCTATGGTGTGTTTACCACTGTCGGTAGTGATGCAGAGAAATCAAAGGGAGAAGCTGAGAGAGAAAGCTGATTGTCTACTACTACTTGGATCAATTTGTGCGTGTTTGATTTTTGTGTGTGTGTGTGTGTGTGTGTGTGTGTGTAGGTGTGTGAGTTTGCATGTGTCTACGTTGGAACCGGTGTGAATGTTTATTGCTGGCTGTGCCACTGTGTGTGTGTGTGTGTGTGTGTGTGTGTGTGTGTGTCTGTGTGTGTGTGTCATTAAGTCACATTGGGCCCAATTTCCCCAGGCTGATGGAAGTCATTATAGCTCCGGCTCACTGCCCTGATTGAAGTCTGTTTGTTACAATGGACTTCTGTGACTCCCAGCTCCGTGCATCTGAACAGGGTCAGTGGAAGCCATTTCTGGGAATCAGCTGGGATTCAGGATTGGGCGATTTACGCAGGTTGTGTTCAATCAGGCCGGCACCAGCCGTACTCACTGGGTCACGGAGCTACAGCGTGAATGTCATGAGCACGACTCACGCTCATATCCTTGCGAATGCACTGCTCACATACACCAGTGCCATGAAAAAACATGTATGTACAAGTACACACACACACTTATGCAAAGAGTTTGAGAAAGACAGAACGACATAAAGGGATACAAATGTTAAGGAATGACGAGAGAGAGAGAGAGAGAGAGAGAGAGAGAGAGAGAGAGCTAGAGAGAGAGAGAGAGAGAGAGAGAGAGAGAGAGAGAGAGAGAGAGAGAGAGAGAGAGAGAGAGAG
>JAODLI010003176.1:0-10055 GCA_027575585.1 Percopsis omiscomaycus | reverse complement strand
CATTGGATCATTCAGAGATCCTCACTGAACTTCTGGAGAGAGTTTGCTGCACTGAAAGTAAAGGGGCTGAATAATTTAGCATGCCCAATTTTTCAGTTTTTTATTGGTTAAAAAAGTTTGAAATATCCAATGAATTTCGTTCCACTTCATAATTGTGTCCCACTTGTTGTTGATTCTTCACAAAAAATCTTTATGTTTGAAGCCTGAAATGTGGCAAAAGATCGAAAAGTTCAAGGGGGCCGAATACTTTCGCAAGGCACTGTATATCGTGGGATCTACATGGGTCACAACAAAACACATTTTTTTGTCAGATTCCATCCAAGGTTCCAAGTATAGAACTCAACAGTGACCGCCCACTTTTTTAATGGCTCTGGTTCCGGAAGTAAATTTCCCATTAATTTTCTCTATTGACATTTTGAAAAATCCTTATATAAAGAGTTTTAAGCCTTGAACCAATCCAACGAGCTACGACATGAATCATGGCTATCAAACATTTGAATCGGAGCAAAAAAAAAGAAAAGAAAAACGGAAAAAAGGTAAAGGTATAAGACTGTGTACAAAATTATTTAAATTAGGTAATGAACTACTCATCCCATAAACCATTGCGAATGATAGCGTTTCCAAGTACTTCCATTCATAACAATAGTTTAGCGTGCTTCTTCAATTTAAATTCCTTCTCATAGTGTTTATATTCTTGAAAATAGTGTAAATATTGTATATACGAATTCATATACAAAAATTGTTTTTGTATTTCTTTTCTTATTCAGTCACTTTTAGCTATCGTTAGCTATCTTTTCTTACAACATTGAATATTTTTCGCCATTTAAGAAATAAAATTTCCCTCCGTAATTAAGTCGTCTACTATTATGCTTTCATTTAACTTAATGGTCATTTTATATTTTATTGCTAAATTATTCTTGCAAGAAATGCGTTATATAAGTAAAGTCTTATTGATTGATTCACAGGGGCATACAGTAGTAACAACTTGATGGTTGCTCTGGTCAACGTAATGTAAACGATCTTGCATTTAAAAGCGAGCTGTAGCCAACATGACATTCGAAGGTTTTAAACATTGCGCCAAAATGTGTGAGGAACATAATAGCCAGGCTCGTATGTGGGTATAAAACATTTCCATGGTAACAGCGAGCTCCACCAATCAGAGACGTCGCTGTTACACTTGAGGACTGTGGGTAGTGTAGTGCTTCCCCATGACAGCGCGAATAAAACACATTATTCTTAAAACAAGGTTGATATTATAAGGACTTGTGTCTTCTACGGGAGCATATGCTATCGTATCACAACCTCGTAGCTAGTGGTAAGTCTGCAGTGGATGGTTACGAAATTATGACTCAATCAAAATCCCAATACAGAATATGAATGGGATTTTTACTTCCGGAACCATACTGTTGAGCTCTATAACACACCCATACGTCAATTTCCAGCCCAAAATTTTCCCGCCATTTTAAAAAAACCGAAAGCGAAAGTAAAACGAACTCCTCCCAGGCTGTTCATCCAATACTCGTGAAATTTAGGGTGTCATCTACAGACCATGTTGACAAAAAGTTGTTCAAATAATTTTGTTTTGACTATCAGTTACAAAGTTACACATCCATCTGTTTTTAAGGTGTGGCCCATAATGACTCTACAGACTAAATCTTGTGTTGCAAAGCTCCAATCTCAACAAAACTCGATATGCCCAATCATGACAACATTCTTTGGAAGCACGCAATAGTTTGCGAAATACCGTCTACAGGGGGCGCTACAACTGACAAAAACTCCTCAACCAAAAATTAGAAAATTGGTCTGCATATTCTTGGTCCCATTTCCTCCTTTCTTTTCGTATACTGTATATCTTCCACGTGTTGAACATGTCAAATTCAATTGGTTGGTAAACAACTGCCGTACTGCAAGGACCCTGATGATCGCCGCTTGCGGCTATATGACATTTTTTTTTCTGGGGAAGGACCCCATGCACCCCGCTTTAATTGTGCCCCCCCAGGATTTTGACTTGCATGACGCCCTTGTGTGTGCATACAGTACAAACAAAATTGAATTCGCAAACACAAAAAAATTACTAAGGCTGTTTGAATATGTTGGCCATGTCCCAATGTAAAACTATCTTTGGACTAAAACTTTGGCTGATATTCTGAGTCTGAAGACATTATGGAAGCAAAGACACTCACAACTCAGAATGGATGTTGTCGGTGAGGCGGAACAGCTGCTCCTGTCCGTCGGCCTGCAGAGAGGAGTAACGTGGCAGGAGGCCCTGGGGCCCCTTGCAGCAACGTGGTTTTCTCACCCTCTGGATGCTCAGCCTGTCAGCAGACACGAGAAAAACTCATGTAGCATGACACAGAAAAACAGTTGTAAAGCTAGAAATTATTGCATTAAAAAAGGTACACTCCTTTGCTTCCACAGTGGCCCCTTAGAACATAAAAAGTCTGTGTTTTTGGCTCTGTAGGAGTAGAGCGGCTGGTAGAGAAGGGGCTTACACTCTCATGAGATTCAAAACAAAACAATTTGTTGAATATCAAGCACAAATCGAGTGTACCTTAGAGTACAATAGAGTTTATAAAGGATTAAAAAAAGAGATCCCCTTATCAATTCTACTCTTTCAAAAATACATTACATGGGATAAAGTATTTGGACACCCATTATAATTATTGTATTTGGCCTACATTTTTCCAATAGGGTTACTAACCGGTGCATAAAATCGAGCATACAGCTCTGCAATCTCCTTAGAAAAACATTTGCTATGCCATTGTCATAGAATGCCTCCTTTCCGACAAATCAGTTCATAAACTTATTGAACTGGTTATCTATAGAAGAGCAGTTGCATAAGCCCCTAATGCGCAATGCCAAGCCTGGGCTGGAGTGGTGTAAAGCACACTGCCATTGGACTCCAGTAGTGGAAACGTGTTCTTCGGAGTGATAAATCACACTTTACCATCTGGAACCATGTAACGGATGAATCTGGGTTTGTCAGATACCAGGAGAACGCTACCTACTAGGGCTGTGTATTGACAATGCGATACATATCACAATACATGTGTCACAATATTGCAATACTAAAATTACATCACATTATATTGATAACTCAGCAGACAAATTGAGTAAAAACTATTTAATTCAAAATGTCCATTCTAATTTAATATAATGATATTTACATTGCACACTGTGTGCTTAATTTATAAATTTTTTAATATAGGGAATTGATACAGTATCGTGGAAAAAAATATTTATTTCGATACTCAGCTGTATCAATTTTTTTGCACAGCCCTACTACCTACCTGAACGTAGTGCCAACTGTAAAGTTTGGTGGGGGAGAAATAATGGTCTGGGGCTGTTTTTTTATTGTTTGGGCTAGGCCCATTAATTCCAGTGGAAATCTTAATGCTACAACATGCAAGCATTCTAGAGAATTGTGTGCTTCTAACTTTGTGGCAACAATTTGGAGAGGGCCCTTTTCTGTTTTAGCATGACAATGTCCCTGTGCACAAAACGAGGTTCATAAAGAAAGAGTCTGATGTGGAAAAACTTGACTAGCCTGCACAAAACACCTTTGGCAGGGCTCTAGAATGCGATCAAAATGCAATCATTTTTTTGAGATTGTGCAAGTTAAAATTTCACACGGTCGCATTGGTGCGTGTGCATAATGTTTAAAGATGCACTGGTTGACCGGCCATCACCCAGAATCTGACTGTTATTGCTTCTAAAACGCGAAGCGTTTTAAAAACGGTAATTGGAATAAGCCCAGAAAAAAATGTGTGCATCCTTAATAATGTTCAGGTTGTTTTGGTACCTTACTGGCACATGTACTCTGTAAACCAATCAGGTTTAAATTAAGAGAATGAATAAGCAACATGCAAGGTCATTATGATTTTGGTCAGGCAGCACATGTTACAGCTACATTTTCCATGAAGTGATGGAGGTACAACTCGTTCTCTTCCAGCATTCCAGACTGTTAGGGTGAAATATTGGTAGGTAATTGATGTTGAGAGTCCTGGCCTACTTGTGGTTACTCAGGCTGGCCATATCCCGGACTGTCTGCGCAGTTTCTGAGGCAAAGTCCAGTGCTCCAGCCACAGGTTTCGTCACCGTGCCCACCAGGCCTTTGCCTAGGCCTGAAAAAAATCCACTGACCCCGCCTTCTGTCTTCACTCCTTCCACAGTGGAGGTGATGATGCTGGTCATGCCACCAATGATACCTGGTCGACACACAAGTTAAAACAGTACAATATATATCACTTTCCAGTTTGGGTCATTTTGGTGACAGTAAGTAAGGGGTAAGTGATCAATTAAAAACCAAACAGGATATGTTCAGCATGTGGGTTAATGGGGGTGATTAATACTGCAGAGTTCTGCCAATCCCTGCTGTTTGATATAGATTAAATATTTTTGAAAGAAATACTGCAACAACTGCAATTACAATCAGGTCATCAACCGAAAATGCGCATGTAGAATCAATCCTAATTATATTACCTCAATCACCCACAAATAGCAGAGGAACTGAACGTTATTTGTATGAAAAAGATTGTATCTTTAATTTTATATAGAAATCACTGCCCATACTGGGCAGCGAACACAGCATTTTCAGATTCATCTCCTTGGGAGAGGGGTTTTTAATGCTGGAAAACAGCGGATTAGTGTGGATGGAAGGCAAAACAGAGAGATAAAGATGCATTTTCAAATGAAACTACGGTGCAACTGAAGCTACTGTCAACAGGGTGCTAACCAGCACTAGTATGAATGTAATTATGCACTAGAATGTAATTTCGCTACGGTATTACCAACAGGTATGCATCTCTTTTTATTAATAATACACAGTAAAATAACATGTTTTCCCTTCAGGAGAAGACACAAAATCAATGGATTTGTGTGCGGGCGTGAATGGTTAGATTGTTAGAGTAGGTGGAAATAGTCAGAAATCCAGCGAGAGTGGAATTAGGAAAACAGTCTCATGCCGGGCTCTAGATAGATTCATTAATTTTACAGATCGATATTGAATTGGACAAATAAAAATAAACGCTGAATCAATTGAAGATACTTTTGCACACCCCTATCAAATAAACACCGTAGTAAATAGACTTTTTCTCTCCACTTAATAACTTTACCCAAGTCCTACCGTGAGCAAGCCCATGGATCCCTGCCACCAGGTGCTCTCCACTGGTAGCACCATGGTAACGAATATACTCCCTTTCACTCTGGTGACGGTTGTCCATGGTCTTACCTAAACCATCGGACAAGGTCCCTGCAAACTGAGAGAGAGAGAGAGAGAATTTTACATTATCATGTCTACATTTTTTCAATAGGGTTACTCTTTTCCCAGTTTATAGGGAAAAGAGGGAAAAGGACAATCCTTTGGAATTTACAGTCTTGGACATTTACAGTCAGACTTCAACTCTGAACCCTACTGCTTTGCTTTTCAGGTCACATTGGCAATCAGTTCTTTTACCTACATATTATAAAGCACTGCTTTTTTTCAACTACTATAAAGTATAGTGATTCTACACTGCACAAAACAGACATTCCAAGGGATAAGAGGTCATAAAGCCCCACGTAAATATACCCTCTAAACACAAAGGAAAATACCCAGAACTAGGGATTTATATAAAACTGATTTAATCACTTTGAGCTGACTGATTAGAATGTTGAATGTATATGTTATGCTATAAAATAGGTTCACAGTTTGCACAGTTGAATGTATATGGTATGCTATTAAATAGGTTCATAGTTTGCAACCAGCCCCCTTGAACATCAAAGCACACATCAAAGCACATATCAAAAACTTGAAACCAAATCTTTTTGGGGGGCATAGCTCAAAAAGTTTAAAAACCACAGATTCAAGCAGTGCTTTACCTTAGCTGCCGAGTTGGACACACCATGGGTTACGTTGCGTATTAGGCCGCCCACATTGCCATACTTGATGAGCTCCGACACGCCCTCTGTGACATCGTTGAGGAGCCCCATAGGGTTCCCCAGGAAGTCTACGGAGCCCAGAATCTGAGCTGCCTGGCTGATAAGTTCCTAAAGGGGAAACAGCATTTAGGAAATTAACTGATGGTATATTATCTTATATTATGTACATTTAAGGATACAGTTTTGAGGAGTCTAGACATGGAGTATTCTTTATTAAGTATAACTAACATGTTTTATGTTTGTGATCAGCAGTCACGTCATATAAACTGGTATTAAATATGGTGGGATAAGATAGATAGTAATTTGAAATAGCAGAACAGAACAAGTTGAATGCTTTTGAGAAGTTAAATTCTCTATCAAGGAGTGTCCCTTTAAAACTCCTCTCACCTCCCTGAAGTGCTTCAGGATATCATTGATGATGATTTCCTGCGTCTCATAAGGGTGAACCCGGGTGAAGGGGTACATATTGATCACAGCATCCTCGAAACGGACAAGGGGAAATCCCAGCGTGCTCTTTAAAATCTGAGGACAGCAATACAATTATTTAGGGTTAGATTTAGTGTTATTAGTTTTATCAAGTATTTGTAATTTGATTTAGTGCCAATAGTAGTTTTAAATAAATACATAAATCACTCCAGTTGAGTCATAATTGTGGATAATTTAAAATTTATTTCAGTGCATTAGTTTTAATTTTTGTATAAGATTTTTTTCCAAGCACCTCAAAAAGGTCAAAAAAACAAAACAAAGTTCTCCTCCTGGATTTATTCCGGCAATGTCCTCAGTAAATGGTCCTCTGGGTTCATTAGAGCACCGCCGGGGATACGTTCAGCCGAACGTGAACGTACCACCCTCTGCAGAGCTTTCCTGTCCTTTGTGGTTCTGTTACTGAACCACGTGCTTATGTTCCAGGTGATTCGGCTCTGGATGGCACTCAGGTAAAAGGCCTTCAGGATATGCGGGGCCATCTTGAACCTTCTGAGGCGCCGGAGGTGGTACAGGCGCTAGTGGGGGTGTTGATGTGCAGAGTCCAGGAGAGGTAGACACCAAGGTGATGTCACTCTCTCCACTGGGGCCCCACCAATGTGGATAGTGTTTTGAGTCCCTAACCTGTGCTTCCTGAAATCCACAACCAGCTCCTTGGTTTTGCAGACATTCAGGGAGAAGGAGTTGGCCTGGCACCATTGTGTCAGGTTCCTCCTGGTAGGTTCTTCTCATCGTTGTCAGAGATGAGGCCTACCACAACTGTGTGAACTTCATAGTGTAGTTGGACATATGATAGCCACGCAGTTGTGAGTGTACAGGGAGTACAGGAGAGGGCTGAGGACACATCCTTGTGGGGCTCCGGTGCTGGATGAGACGTGGCTGCCAACCCTGACCACCTTTGGCCTGCCGGTTAGGATGTCCAGGACCCATAATTTTGTACTCTTAATCGATTAATAGTCAAGTAGTCAATAGCAGCTGTTTATTATAGCAGTAGCTGCTATAAGTGGGTTGTCTTGTGTCTCTTGAGGTTACTTGGGACCATTGCTGATTTTGAACGTTTATCTCTGCAGATGACACAAAAATGGCTACTGCAACCCTAAAATATTGATCTGGCCAAATTCATCCTTTTCAGAAGGGTGTCTGGACCAACATTAAAAAGTATTTAATTGTATTTCTTTCTTTCATGTGTTGCCTAGCAACCTGATGCATGGATTTGAACACTGAGCATACCTGTGTATTTACTAGCTACTGATTGGATATAATTACCTTAAGATCAGGAGGCAACTTGTGGGAAGTGAATACACTCAGCTTGACCTGGGGGAGACTGATTTTCAGGTTTTCAAAATAATAGCGCTTTGGTGCTCCCACATCCTCGCTGGGCTTCTCATACAGGTTCTCATCCAGCTTCTCAAGCTCTGCATCAATTAAAAATTGTACAGAAAGAACGCGACTAGATATGTATATTTTGATTATATTACTCACAATAAACACAATTTAGTTATCTAAGCCACAACAAAAAATATTATAATGACTCACCTGCTTCAGTTTGACCATAACCAAAGAAACTGAGTAGTTTTAGCAGCAATTTCTCCTCAATAATAACAGTGAATCGTCGAGCTGTAACCATGAGATGCTGAGAAAATATGAGAGGTGGGTGATAAATTAAACGTTCAGTGTCTTCTAAGCTAGCTGCCTACATTCTAGTCAGAAAACTTGACACATTCATCATATTATCAGTCCAGACATTTTACTTGATTCCTAAGCAAAACAATTAAAATAAATGCCATATAGAAAAATTATTAATTCTAATAGTAAAACAATATTAGAATACTGAAACAATAATTGCAACATATTGCATATAAGTGGCCATACATAATAAAATAGACAGTACACTAACACAGTAATATAATTGTGATTAGAGGATTTCAGTTCATTTTGTTGAAGCTTGTTTTAGTTATTTTTATAAGATTATTATATAAGATTTTGAATATGTAATTTGTGATTGTTCATATATGCTATTTAATTTCTTGTTTGTTTTTATTATTATTTTAAGTTTAGAACAAACATCCATTAGTTTTACCTTGAACAGGTCAGTGAGCATAAGGTTGCTTGGAACCTTAACAGCGTTGACCTGCAGGGCGGCGCCATTGTCAACGATAATGCTGTCACTAGAACCTGGAGTCAGACAGAGCATCACAGGCTGGGTGGTGCCTAGTAGCTGGTTATCAACCTGACAGAAAATATCATATACAAATATAAATTAATTTGTTATGTTGAGTTTTCTTGTTGTAAGTAAGTGCTTCGGCGTGTCGCACATGTGCAGTCAACTCGCACAGGTCCACGCGGACACAACATTTTGGAGGTGTGCACCTTAAGCGGACGGGCGCATTGTCAAACTGTGGGTTTTAAAGTTGCATTTCCATGGTTCAACTACGGTTGCCAACTGGCATATTCTATATATTCTAGGCTGCAGCCAGATAGCCTAGCTAAATTCCCTTTCAGAGTGTGTGTGTGTGTAAGTCAAGTCATTTATTTGTAAGCTCCGAATTCTCTTACTTCACTCAATGGCCTTTGTGCCCTAAAAAAATTTTGTTCCCCCGAAGGCCAAATGGCCTCACCCCTAAAATAACAAAATTCCAAGCCTGACAGTAGCATTGTATTTCACTAAAATTATTAATCATTACTGTAATTGTAGCAGTTTGCCATCAGTCACTATGATGGCAGACTGCTACATGGTCTTCAATCAGACTCAATTCGACATTGTTCTGGTCTCAAGTCTCGGATTGACCTAGTCTCTACGGTCTTGGTCTGGCCACAGGTGGTCTTGACTACAATTTTCACTGAATATAAATTGCTAATTATAGGATTGTCCTCATTACCTGGATGTTCTGGATGCTGAGTTCCCACACCTGATTAACAGCGGTGCGGGTGAAATGGACATTGATGCCAGACAAAGTGGCGAAGACAAGCTCCTCTGGCAACTTGTTAACCAGGGACACACCTAGTCCTTCTTCCAGGTTTATCACCACCTGCACAGGCAAGAAGTAATAAAATATGGTAGACAACAAAGGGACCAAGATTCCATAGAAATCGTAGTACTGTAAACTGTAAATGTAAGTGAACTTGTCAAGGCTTTAATGTTAAATCTTTCCAAAGAAATTCCCTAGGGAACATAATTCAATTAATATTGAATTAAATGTGCACTGTTTAGTATATAAAAACAATGGAGGTATTCAGTTCCCTTGCATGGGGCAAACGTAACAGAAATCTTTAAACTGAAAAAAAACAACACATTTCCTCAAAAACATTTTCTACATTGTACCGCGTAGCTCACGTAAAGGTCTTATAGGCAGGGGTGCACATAACATTTTTCATCAAGGTTCCCAAGGGAGCACCTGAAGATGCTGCTCGGTCCTTACACTTTACGCTGCGCACATATCCTACAAGCTGTCATCATCACTTTCCTAAAACCAGAGAAATAATGTAAGCTAGTTGCATCTTAAAGGGCCAGTGTGTAGTTTTTAGTGACATCTAGTAGTGATTGTTGCGAATTGCAAACAGCCAGCCACTCACGGTGTACCCCCACCTTTGCAAACACAAAGAAGCAGCTACGGTGTCCGCCGTAAAAGAAAACATGTCGTCGTCTGAGACAG
>JAODLI010003175.1:13026-30246 GCA_027575585.1 Percopsis omiscomaycus | reverse complement strand
GATGCTTACAGGTAGGCCAACTCTGGGGCTTGAACCCACAACCTTCTGGCTGGGAGTCCAACACCTAGACCACTAGATTATCCTGCCCCCCATTACAAAAATACATGCAAGGATTTTGACGGGGTAAGGTTGCTGCATTGTAATAAACGGACACAGTGACAAAACTTTACACACATAATTTCAATCGATGAATATACAGCATATACTGTGCATCATACTGAAAGTACGAATTACGTAAAACCACAGAATTACTTACCACAAAAAAACCTACATTTAATGGTATCGTCTCCGACTGTTTAACTTCATTCTCTTTGTTGCTTCTGTTCAAGTTTCCCTTCTCTCTCCCTCTCTTACTCAGGTTTTATTGGTCTAGAGTGAACTGTGATTGGGACTCCACATTTGAGAAGCCACCTGTAAAATCAAACCGAAAGAAGCAGTTAATTTACAGCTGTGATAGAATTCTTAGAAACTGCCTGTTAGCTTTCATATCAATGTCCCAGGGGAAGTACTTGTGACAATGGTCAACTATTGTCCAGTAAATTTCCCTTCTTAGACAGTATCAGTGGACGATCAGCATTTCTTTCTTCCTAGGGCGGTGTTGGGACAAAAAAATGGCCCTGGGATTTTTGGCCAGGGTCAGACAGCCCACCACAATCCGTCGGACACCCCCCACTAGTACATCATCCTTGCAGTCCCCTAAAACATGATATACCTACTGTACTATTCCCCAAAACCAGTAAAAAGTGCCAAGAACAAGTGCACTGTGTACAAGTGTACTGACTTGCTCTTGACCCACTCCCTGGTGATCAGAGGTGACTGTGGAGTACACGATCTCCATACTCATGTGGAAGTAAGTCATTGTCAAAGAAAAAGCTCTGCTAGAAGTCAAACTCATTTAAAATTATTCAATATAATATAAGTATAGTATACAAGTAAGACAAAATGTTGCCTGTGAACTCCACACCAATAGACATAAAATAGCTAAATAGATAATGATTATTTATCACATCTTTAATCTAACAATGTAGAGAGATAGTTACATGGATTTTAAGTACTGTATACTTACTTGGTGGAACATTTAGCAATTGAAACAATACCATACTTACCTTGTTATCTTCTCTTATTATCATTGACATTAATTGAATGAATCATCATCAAATTCATTATGGCATGGCATACACAAACTTTTTTTTATATATATATATATATATATATAAAAAAATGTTTTTTTATTTTTTGGCCCCAAAGTGCGTTTGCCCAACGGGAAACCTGTCCACCCCTGCGCGGTGCTGTCAGAAGTCTAAAGCATCTTTTATTTTCCTCCCCTTTTTATTAACTAGTATATAATCAAGAAATGAAATCAAAGAATTCAAGTTTTCTCTTTGGTGAAAGTTTTTCCACGACTCAAACAATCAAACCCAGTGTGAAAACAGACAGGATTGGATTCACATATTACGTTTTCCTACAAGAAAAACTGTGTCGTATTGATACGTGATGCAGCTAAATTAGTGAATGTACAGCAGTGTTGTACAGCACTAGCTAATGAAACACTCACCTGTCAATATAACATAATGATATATCCTAGATATGTTTGTGCAAGGTTAGGAAATACTGGAATGTATTTTAAACTTGATGCAAATGAAAGATAAAGGGAAAAAAATGCACTACTAAGTCTATTAACAATTAAGAAACCCAATCTTTCTTAATTCTCCTTGAACTGTATTGGACAGCAGAGACTGTATCTCAGAGTTCGATTGGTCACTGTCAGGACCGTGTGAGGCATGGCAGTCCAATTGGAATCAAGGTTGGGCTCAATATAATGGATTCCTATTGGCTTCTGTCGGCCAGACAAATCGCGCTGGATGAGAGAAAAATGCCTTATTGACGATTCTCTGAGTTTCTGGCTGTTATATAAGCACCGATGCCAGCTAGTTTATAACCATGCTTAACACTCTTACATTCACTTAATATACAAGACAACAATACATTGTTATTTCATTCTTATTAGACCTTCAAGAATATTAGATCAGCAGAAGTTCTCTCTATGGGAAACAGCAGGCTCTAATGTATGCTCACATAAACAAACCAAGGTCCGCGGGCATTTTTAATAAAATATACCAAGACTGAAGATTTTTTGCAATTCCCCTTTAAGTATATTAGAATTTCCATGCTAATTAGTTATACCATTCCTTCTTCCTTCCCCAGTTCTTGATTCTGACTATGAATAATAGCAGTTGTTTGTTTATTGATACAAATGTACCTACCCTCTGGTGTTTTGAATATTATATGAAGCATGCTGAACAAATACTATACTGATTAAGGTCTGCAAACTGCGTCGTGTTTTGGGAGATCCAAATGTGGCAATAAGGAAGACATTAGGGGCTACACAGGCATACCAATGTTAAAGTGTCCCAGTAGAACTATGGTTCTTAATACTTTTCCAGTACGAGACACAAATGAGAATATTTAGTGCTTCTCTCTCCGGTGCTTCTCTTGCCACATATTTCCACTGTCATATTACGGCCCAATTATTGTTCTCAATCTCTGGATGAAAAGACCGTTGCACAGGGCCCTCTGAATCTCACATGAATCTCTCATAGATCATCTTAAAGTGCACCGAATACAATCAAGGGGGTGATTTTGCACATTATCATTCAGATTCCACATTAAAGAAAGGCATACTGCAAGAATTTTTGTGTTGCCCTAATGCAGGGTTTAAATCCGTTGGAACTGATTAGACCTTAATATCTTGCCCAAGGACACTTAAGCAAGGTGTAAACACGCAAGAATTCAAACCTATCTACGTGAATCCTGTCTTTAGTCTTTTTCCCTTTAGAACTGCAGGTATCCTACTGTATCGTGCCGTCATCCCTCACCTCATTAAACATACTCAAAAGGTTATGCGAGCCCTTCAGTATCTTGTGCAAACCCACACACATACGCGGAAGCACGGACATGAAGACAGACAGAATAGGCGAAGTCGGAGAGGTAGATACAGACTCTTACGACCAAGCACTGCAGGTTTGCCTTTTTGGCATGTGGAACTTAATGAAAGTCCCTGAGCCTGAAGGCACGTCCCTGAAGGCTAATTCTGCAGTTTGAGTACAGGCGGAGACAGGGAGGGACAAAAAGACTACATAGCCTGACGAACATGCATAAAACACATAGACTACTGAAATATGCTATCAATTAAAATAAAAAAATGGATAAAGTATGGCCTTTCTTAAGGGTCATAATAATATATTCTACGAATGAATGGTGACATAATTGCTAGTCATGCTACTTTTGTTAGACTTTAAGAATTGCTACACGTAGACTGGCACAGAAAATGCTCTAGGTACCTGGAGATATTTATATCTACAACTCAGTGACTCTCTCTCTGTGCTTTTCACTGCAAGTATAATCGTGCCTTCAACTGTATAGGCAGAGTAACAAGCCCCGATGTGCTCTGAAGCTCTGGAGAGTTGAACACAGAAAACGCAGGCATGTAATTGGTTTCTGGTATGTACTCAGTACAAAATGATTACACCATCAAACCACTGAGAGATAAGCTGTAGATCCAGATGCTGATGAGAAATGTTTACCATGAATAGACAACAGATGTGTTGGTGAATTATTTATTTAAAAAATGTCTTCCATTTCTGTAATGTCACTGCTGACAGAGTAGAATGAGAGTCATTGAGTTATAAACGGGGAAGAGGGAGCGACAGAGAGGCGCTGTCGGCTACAGACGGGCTATTGTCACTCCTAATAAAGTTTGGCAGCCCGCTGACTAATTAGCAATAATTCTGCTCATTGTTGGGAAAATTCCGCCTGGGTGCCAGTCTTGCTCTGCCAAGAGGAATGTCACAGCCATGCTCAGGCCAAGCGAGCTGGCACAGCATCAAGACACTCGTGTCGGCTTGTGTCATTGCTAAAACCTGCTGGATAGCCTGTAGTCCTGGACGAACTCTGGACAAGTTAGGGAAAACTTGGGGCTATGATCACAATCTCTTGCCTGACCTTGATGAAGTACAGTTAGGTTGGTGTGAATATTTTAAGAGGCTGTCTGAGGGAAAGGCCTATTATCAAAACCCAGTTTATAGAGAAATACCCCAGCTGTAATTGATGGTGTTATTTATAAGCATTTTAAAGGGACACTCCTCGATTTGTGTCTAGAATATCCCATGTGATTCAAATAAAGGTTCACACAAAAAAGGTTTCAAACTGAGAGTGCATGCCTCTCCCTCCCCTCGGTACTGAGTGGCCGACACTCCTCTCTACTCCTCCCACTACAGCGCTTATAGGCTCACACCATTCTTAACCAATCCCCCACTTTTTTAGAATGTTTTGTTGAATTTGGGGACCTGGGGCCGCTATAAAACAACCGAGAGCGTAACTTAAAGGCTTGAGATTTCTAAATAAATATTTTCATTTAATTGCTTATACACATTGAGCACTAGGGTTTGTCAACAAACTGTTTTGCAATAAGGACATGCAGTTGCTTTCTCAATGTCAAAAACAGGGTCGTAAATTTTGCAAATCAAATATAATCTAACTGAGTATAAATATGTCTCAGGATAATTAAAAGCATATCAGTTACAACAGGTAAATCACTTTCGACAGCCCGGCATAATACAACATTAATTCATTTGGCACTCAAATGATACTCAATGAAATGAGCCAACATTCTAGACTTTACATAATCTAAGTTCTATAGTATCTGCAGGGGAAGTCAAAACAACACACATACAATCATGTATAATATATAAGAAGTACAACTTTTGAAGACAGGAATTCCAAAATTAAATGTGTGCTTTTAATTTTAGTTTTAAACTATCAAAGTACAGCTTTGTGTAGAAAATAATTTGCATATGTAGTCATTTAGCTAAATTAAAATAGTTAAATTAACTGTATTTCACAAAAGCGCTTGAGAGCATGCATCCTAAAACGTATTTGTAAATAAACACGCTTAATTCATTGAAGCTTTAAGCTTAAATTCTCCCAGTCTAGTTACCCAATTACTTCTAACAAGTCCTGCAATCAGTTCCTCAAGCTTTTCTTTTTGAGACACAACTCAGAATATCCCTATGGGAATATAGATCATAATAGAACATTTCATATACAATGCATAAATTGTACTGTATGCAGTTTTCTATGGTAGACAGAGGGATGAGGATTTTGTATGATGGCGAAGGAATTTCATGTTGCAGCAAATTTAATGTTTATATTTCTCACCCTGGTTTATGCACCACCCACAGAGATCAGAACAGTTATTTACATATTGTTTGTATATCTCCGGTCTGCCTGTCTGATCAGATGCTAGTGGAATGCTGAGAAGTCTCTGGCACTGCGGAGGTACTGTATGAGAGTCGTTATGTGTCCTTGTAAGCACAAACACTCAGATTTATATATGTTATTGTTCTCCTGGAATAGTTGTATGTGTATGTATCTATTTTATTAGTCTATAACATCTATTTATATATATATGTGTATTAGTCCTACAGTCAAAACTCTTTTAAAGCAGGTCCGTGCTGGAGTGTTGCTGGTTAAACACTAAATAAAACTGTCCCAACATCTCAAAAAATATGCTAGATGTTTTCTTAGAAGTTGGCATTGAAAATTTACAAGGCTTGACAATATTATCATGTTGTCACCCATGTAGAAAGATTGGTTTGATCTTTTTTCCTTTTAGAATTTACCAAAACTTGTTTTTATTCGACAAGTGATTTTTCTACAAAGACTGGTTTGTCCTTGTGTACCAAGTCCAAGCTCGGAGCAGCTGTGCCCATGCCCATAGCCAGCTATGAAGTCACCAAGGTCCAGACCTCTGTAATTTTTTTTAGAGCTAAAAATAAAATTCTAAGCTAAATACAACTGGATTTAAACAATCAGCGGTTGAGAACTTCTCAGAGACGAGTACAAGTTTAATTTAGTTTACACTTGATGTGAGAGGGCGCAAGCTTCGTGCAAAAACATGGGAGGAGATAAGGACTGACAGTTACTGGAAGAAATCAGAGATGATATCAAACTTCCAACACAACGCCGCAACTTATGGTTAGAGGGCAGAGACATGCCAACATAAAATGAAAAGGCACTGCATGCGCTTTCTGCGGACTGGGCAAGTCGCTGTTTACACTGCGCTCTTGTACATCTGCCTCTCAGTCTCCGGTTAGCTCTGCTATGCACCGTGTGTGTGTGTGTGTCTTTTCTCTTGGGAAATAACTGTAAATAAGGATTTGTTTTCAAATTGGCTTAAAGTAACGGTAACACAAATACAAATGTTTATGGCAACGTTAGTGGTAGTTTAGCTTAATAATGAGACATTATCTTTCTTTACTGCTCCTAAACGTTTTAAAATTAAATAAAAAATAGTTTCTCAATTTTTACTGCACCCATTTAACTTTTCTGGCCCCATATCGCTCTCTCTCTTTTTTATTTAATCTATCTGGGCCTCCTTCCCGCTCCCCCGCACTTCTCGCTCTCATGTGTTCAAGTGTGTTCAGAAAAAAATCTTTAATTAAGTTTACAGCTCTGGAGACGTCAACCTTCTCTCTCTCTCTCTCTCTCTCTCTCTTTCACTTTCTGACTGTTGCTCACTGACTCGTCCACCATTTCCTTACAGTCTATCCCATCTGTTTCTCCCTTCTCCTCTCCTTCTCTTGGGATAAATCAGCCCTCGCACTCTCTTTCCAGCCCCCAATAATGTACATATCTCTCTCTTTTTTTTCCACTCTAGTGTCTCTCTTCCACTAACATTCTCCCCGGGCATTCTTCTCCTCTTCCAATGTTCCCACAGCTCTGATTGGCAGGCGGCAGATGTTAAACAGCTGTTGCAGAACAGATAGATTGCTCACTGTTTAGCCCGTTCAGCCACTTCCGAGCCCACCTCCTTCAAGCAGGCCCGGGCACGGTACGCAGGAGTCCAACTAGTCAAGCGATCTGGCCCAGTGCGAGTACACCCTTAGTTTCATCTGCAGTCAGAAAGACAGACGCAAATGTTCTGTTCAACGCTTTGTTTTGTCACTAAGGCTGATTTTGACCTGCCCGTCATTGTCCTATCAGACTATTTAAAGCTTTTTTAATTATTTGTAAACCACCTTGTGTTTTTTGGTCATTTACTGTAGATGACAAAATTATTACATATACACTGACAACCAATAAATGCACACGTTTCCAGTGCCTTGCTCCCGGTCCCTTCAATAGGTCACCGAACCGTGACACAAAAAGTGAACACGACATTTTCCCATCAGAGATATTTCATGCTTTTAAGTCTGTTACGCAGGACATCTCACAATAAGTGAATAGGTGAATGGCTTGGCATCTCCCCCTAGGGCTCTTTCATGGAACACACGGCTTTTGATAGATAAGATTTGATGTCGAGCCGGTGACCTTTCAGTAAGGCAACAGCTGGTGAGTTTTGGCCCGGAGTTCTTCCACCCATATTGAATGTGGCTTCTAGCCCTGGACGGGGGGGTTATTGGGACCTTTTGGTTTAGCACTCATCCAGTTGAGTGCTATTAGCAACTGACGGTGCATTTGGGAACCACTGGGTGAGTCATTGTAGGCTCCAGTGGGTGAAAGGGTAATTGCTGGTGCAGTGCCATTTTAGTGTAAAGTTTAAATGATCAGCGTTGACAATTTGAGGAGGTGAATCTACAGTGGATTCTTCCGGAGGAGCTGTGGGCTTAATTTAATGAAACATCTGTGCTGCCTAATGACACCAGCAATATACCCGTCTCATCAATCACACACACGCATGCATGCCCACTCTGAATAGAGGGAGGGAAAGGTGACCTCATATCCGGTGTCTCGGTAACCATGGTAACCGGGAGATTGCCTTTTACCAATTGGGTTATATGCAAAACGTGTATACTGTAACTCCTGCTTCATACAAACAGTATATGTGGCTACAGTACACCGCGTGGGTTTCATTTGCAGCCATTAAATATTGTGTGTGTGAGAGAGAGACAGAGGGAGACAGAGAGAGATTGTGTGTGTGTGCAGTGGCGTTGGAAGGAGTTTGACATTGGGTGGGACCGAAATGTGGGGTGTTATGTCTTTGCTTGGACAGGAGAAGGAAGCCATCTGGAGACCTACAGGCGCAGATAGATTAATAACAGTAGGCCTACGCTCCAATATTGTTTATGGATGTACTCTCGGTTATTCAAAACCCGCGTAAGTGGCCGTCACTGATGATTTACTTTTTTTAATGGGAACCTTGGTTTACTGTTGTTGGCTAAGTCATATTGAAGCCAATACACACAACCAATACATATTGTCAGAGTTTGAGTGGTGAGTTCAAGCGCAGACTGGAACAAGCAACACGAAATGAGCTTAGCTCTGAGTTTTGCATGCAAACGGACGAAATATACAACAACCGACAATGTCGTCCAAACAACCCCCAACATATATACCCCCCCTTCCCACAGATATACACAGGTGCGCATAATGGTGATTGTGGATGCAGCTCCGGTGGGGAGCTCAAGGAACTAACTTCAGCCTAACCAAACAAGAGAGAGATTATCGAAGCAGTAGCAGTACGAGAGAGAAATTCTATTTGGTTTAGAAATTCTAAATTCTAAACAAAATTGCATAATTTGGTTTAGAGGTGAATAGAACTGCCCCCAGCTAATTTAATTACTTGCCTTGCTGTGAGGTTGCTTTAATTTAGCCTACTGTCGCGCACGAACCCATAGCCAAAAGAATGATTGTCCGCCAAAAACTGATTGCAGAGTCACAAGGACAATTGCAAAAGAGATCATTTCTATAATGCCTATAATCATGGCATGCCTACTATATACTTCAAACACTTCTTTGGCCACAATTGTGATTATTCGGTTACAAGAAACTTTATAGTTTCACAAAGACGTACCTTTTCTATTACCTGACAGTTATATGTATTCACACATTATGACTGGTGTTCCTGATAATACGCCTGCCTCTTAGAAATAGAGTATTATGATTGGCTGATCACCATGGTGTACATGATGTGTCTGACAATCAAGCTTCACGGGAACAAAACGTTTTTTTGTTCAGGTAAAACCAAATTTTACCCGAGGAGTAGATTTACAGATTATAAACAATTTGACTTTATTGCATCTTTTGAACAGAGTTCCATGCAGCGAACAAATACGTTATCACCCTCTCATATTTACAGACAAGTAACTGGGTGTACGTGCCAATGTGTGCACCAGCTTTATGTGGGTTGGGGGGTGTCTCCCCCCTATTTCCGACGCCCCTGGCTGTGTGTGTTTTTGATAGTAAACCAGAGGCTCAATCTCCAGCATGAACGTTTTCCAAGGCTTGGTTTATATTTAACTGGTCCGTCACAACACACACCTCCCACAGCTTCACCAGTCAAGGCGAACAGGCAAAAATCGCTTTCAACCAGTTTCTTGTTATTGCACTTAAGCCAAATGGTCTGAGGAAAAGTAAAGCTGCTGAGCATGAAATATTACAGGACTTTTTACATTTCACTGGTAATGATCGTGGAATTCCCCCAGCATGCATCTCTCCTGCATTCATCTTCCAGTAGTACTGTATCCTTGGAATTGCAAATGTCAACAACATTTAGCATTTTTAATGTTTTAATTATATCACTGAATACTGTAATGAAGCACATACAGTAGCCTGATATTTTCTGCTTACTGGAAAAGGGGAAGCTTATTTTAGAATTACTTTGTGGCACTTTATGTTTAAGTTCTTACAAACATGAAAGTTCTTCACAAACATTACAATGAAAAGACTATAGTCCAGAATGATAAATGGCTACTGTGTGTTTGTGTGTGTGTGTGTATATATATATATATATATATATACACACACAAAATATATACAGTTGGCAAAGGAATAGCCTTAATTTCTCAGAACAAGAATAGACTGACGAGTTTCAGAAGATC
Source organism: Percopsis omiscomaycus (assembly GCA_027575585.1). Classification (NCBI taxonomy): domain Eukaryota; kingdom Metazoa; phylum Chordata; class Actinopteri; order Percopsiformes; family Percopsidae; genus Percopsis; species Percopsis omiscomaycus. Next base: position 20,365 of record JAODLI010003175.1, on the reverse strand, counting down.
GTTCTTTCTTCCCATTTTGAGCCCATTTGAGTCATCAAACCCATGAATGCTGATGCTCCTACTAAACCATGCTAAAGAAGGCCAGATTTATCGCTTCTTTATTCAGCACAACAGTTTTTAGATGTGCTAACATAATTGCAAAAGGGTTTTCTAATGATCAATATGCCTTTATAAAATGATCAACTTGGATTAGCAAACACGTGCCGTTGGAACGCAGGAGTGATGGCTGCTGAAAATGGGCTTCCGTACGCCTATCTTGATATTCCATTAGATATTCCATCTACAACATTAACAATGTCTACACTGTATTTCTGATCAATTTGATGTTATTTTAATGGACAAAAAAAATGCTTTTCTTTCAAAAACAAGGACATTTCTAAGGGAGCCCAAACTTTGTAACAAGCAGTGTATGCTAAAAAGGTTGTGAGACTACAGATTGTTAATTCTCCTCGATTAGAATAGCAAGCAGTGTATGCTAAAAAGGTTGTGAGACTACAGATTGTTAATTCTCCTCGATTAGAATAGCAAGCAGTGTATACTAAAAAGGTTGTGAGACTACAGATTGTTAATTCCCCTCGATTAGAATAGCAAACAGACATAAATATAATGAGTCACTACACTGGGGGCACATAACGATTATAATGATATTTAATTATCACAATAATTAACAATAATTGATTAACAAATGCAGCAATATTATTGTTCCACGTTTAGATGCATTCTTGAAGTACAGGAAAACACCCGACATAACAGACACACTACCCCTCCTCCTGTGTTCTGTCCAGACAGGGGCATTTTTGAACCTTCTCAGACACAGACACAGACAAAGGTTAATAAGGTGTACACCGACAGACATTTGCCTCACAACCAATGTTCAGTCTCTAACTGTCTTGCCACCGAGTGAAACACTAATACAGTAGACAGTCTACTGTATGTATGTGAGACAGTAGCATATTGGGGAGGCTATTGTAAAAATAAAGAAGTAAGTCAAGAGTACATAATAGGGAATTAGAAAATCCCTCAGGACACTGTATGGGGAATTGGAATTGGGGAAAGGTAAAAAAAACAAGCTAACAGTACTTTTCTTGAACCCTATAATGACATCCTAGAATAAAGCTAAAAGGGGAGAAAATCGGAAATATTCTGGGGATTCAAAAAGAAATATAAAAAAGTAGCAATTCTAGATTGTACATCACATGGCATTTCTTTGAAAAAACAACAATTAATTGCCATTTTTCTGGAGAGTTCTGGAGAGAGTTCACAAGCTCCATATTATTTTTGATTGTGCTACTAGGTAGGGAAACTGTTGATCGAAAACCGACTAGATTGTGCCCCAATCAAGCACCTGTGTGCTTGAAAACAACAACATAATTTCTCATTGGTTGAAGGTAGTCCAATCACATACAATAACTTTGAAAGACGCCTCTACCCCATTTCTCTATTGACAGTTTCCAGACTGCATATCAAAGAGAAACTGTGGAGTTTGCCAAATCAGGATGGTCTCAGAAATGCTACTCATCTGTTTCCGTGTTTCCGTCCTTTATTTCCTCCTGTCTGTTCTCAGTCTCCTCTTTTCAGGCCAAACACTGCCTTTCATAGCATCTGTGTTTGTTGCCAGTGTCTCCTAGACACTGGCCCGTCATCTGGCAGAGGAGAGGGCGGGAGTGGAAGATCCTTTACTGCCTCGGCTTCTTTGATAAGCTCCAGCACATCCAAGGGGCCGAGGGGGACAAGAGCGGGAATAAAGAGTGTTAGAGAGAGTGATCTCTGAGGCCAACACAGGCTGCGGTCTCTCATATCTGCTGCAGTTCTCAGAAGGCTGAAGCTCTCTTTTCCCAGTCCTTCCAGTGCTTTGCGACATACACCTCAATGTGATTCCACTTAACACTCAAAGTGGAATTAATATCTCCAGGAGTGCAGAAACCCCTTGAAACTTACGTAGGCTACTCTTCACTATACAAATGCTTTGGTGCTGTTCTAGCAAATTAGATTAAAGTTTATAGAGCTCCTCCACGCAAAGGCATGTTTTCCTTACAGTTACTATATAAACTAAACATATACCAGCAGTATAAATGTAGATACATATTTGTGTGTTTCATGTGAAGTGTGTATCTGCAAAAGCCAAGAAAAAAATGGTGTGCTCGTGTGTTAAACAAGGCCTGCCAATGACTTAGTCAATCACTTACATTCCAGGGTGGTAGTCACTCCATCCTTGACCTGCTATTGTTAACCCCCGGGACAAAAGGTAAGACTGTATCGAGCTGTGCCCATATTCTCTCTGTGTGGCTTGTTTTTCTCTCCCCAGCACACCTCCTACAGTATATCCTTCCTCAGAAATAATAGGCTCTCCAATGAGTCAAGGCACCGCTCGCTCTCTGTTTTTTTCGGTGTGCATGTTTACCTTTCTTCGCAGCCCCTTGTTTTTTATAGCTGCCGTCATTCTCTATTGCCCTCTCCCGCCCATATTCAGTTTTTCTGTCGTTCCATGTATTTCTAATTCTAGACCCTATTGGTGGTCAAAATTTGACCGATTTGCAATTTGGTTGGTGTAAAAGTGCTCGATTGCTATGTATTATTCTGATGAAAACGGTGCTTACAGATGTGAGAGGGCTTTTACCTCCTCTGAATCCACCCCTGCCTCCTCTGTCCTTGCTTCTTTTTTATTCATTTTGTCATCCATTCCCCTCAGATACCCTCCCTGTCTCTGCACCCTCCACCAGCCCACCCTTTTCTTCCAGGCTGACCCCAGAGGTCATTGCACTGAGCTGACTTGTCATGAATCATTCGGTGGACAAACTTCTTCTCACTGGATTCTGAGCATTCCTCTCCTCCGCTTGTTCTATCCCCCCCCCCTCCTGTTTCCTCTCTGTTGGTTTATCGTGAGGCTCTTTTCTCTCCCTCTCTCTCTGTTTCTCTCCTTCTGCCACCCCTCTCTCTCTGTGTAGTCTATAACCAGGGGGAGTCCAACAGGGGCAGGATGTGTCATATATTTTTCTGGCATAAACTACTGTTTTCCTAGATTGTTTTCCTACTGCATCGCTGCAATGTGCATCATTTATGGAACCATAACACTTAAGCCGAGGCGTGGAGGAATAACGTGAACACAATGCTGACATAAAATAAAAGCCCATTTATTGCTGTGGAGCAGAGATTATGATGGATAGTGCCAAAGCAATCATATCATAAGCAGCAAAAAAAAATGATGATACCACAAAAGCCTTTATTGGACTGTTTGACGGAGTTGCACATTTATCTGAGCCGCAGTTTGTGTCAAGAGGAATCGTTCTTGACAATCTAAAGTGACGCTAAATGAAGACAACAAATGAGTCGTCAAAAGCCGTGCATTTTCACTGTGATAAAATTTGAAACATTTTTCTACCCCAAACTTGTCAGTGGTTTGAATAGTTCCTAACCAGAATTTATTTGCTGGTTGTAACCAGCATTTTAGTTCAAAGGGTGGAGAATCCTGTTTAATTTCGCAATTAGAGGCAAAGGCTCTAGTGTTGTTTTGTCTTGTGGTTTAAAAGGTTAAATGCAAATAACTCATTTCCACGCAAATGGTGAAATCAGGCCCTATGTCTGCGTGTGTCTACACTCACAGTATATTTATCATAAACATGCATTCAACTGACATTTCTACAGCCCAGCTACCCCCTTTTTAAGGCTAATAGGTTTAACATCTCCCATTACGAAACCTTCTCCCTTGCTGAAGTTGTAGGACAGTTCCGCACAGACAGCACACAGTGAAAACCACAACACAGTAGCGGATGAGAGCAGCTTAGAAATGTGAAACTGTTCCCCTTACACGCAGGCTTCAACAACCGTCCCCGCAACCGTTTCTGACAGGACAATGAAAGTGTAAACAGTAATGAAGCTGGCTTGTCTGCCAGGGCCTAAGCTAGCGCGTTCTAGTTGATGCTGCGTGTCGCGAGGTAACGCACACTGGCATAAGCACACATGCCTGTACACTAGCGTGCGCATGCACGCGCACACAAACACCTTTGCTTCATCAGACCATGGCAAATCCAGAGATTTAGGGGACCACCAAGGTGCTACCTACCTCGCTCCTCGCTCTTTCTCTCTCACACACACACACACACACACACACACACACACACACACACACACACACTAAGGACCACCAAAGAATGAGCAGGTGGAGGCTTTAACAGATGGCGACTCTCCTGTTCCACCGTTAGACAGAAAGACACATAGATACTCTCCCAAATACAAAGTAAAGCTTGTTTGTTTCAGAGTCGTTTGATCAAATAAACAACTGCTAAAGGAGTTTTGCTAGGTGTGTGTGTAACCGTCCAAAAGCATACATGCTCAATCTATGTTAACGCTGGTAAAAATTAACTACCGAGTTAAGAGCTTAATTTAAATACAACACAGAAGCAGCTGTCAAACCTTTTGACCAACGACCCCCCCCCCCCCCCAGCTCTTCTTTTTGTTTGTGACCCAACAATGCATGCATGCATGCATGTGCACACATTCAGAGAGTGCCTTGTGTGCTTTGTGTGTACCCAAGTGTGCTTGTCTGTTAACACATTTCTGTGCCGTGAGCATCTGTCAGATGGACAAAGCACAAGGGCAGGAAAACACAGCGCGTTCTCACCGGATGTGATGAGCCAACAGTTGTCTTATGGTCTTATGGCTGACTAGAGGCTTAGCCTCAGGCCAGGGGGCAATGAAGGCACAGCAGGTTTGCCAAAGGACCATTTTCAGGTACATTCTCAAAGCCGTAATGGTGACAAATGCGCACGTCTTTGATTTACACGACATGATACAACGCAACAAATCACATATAACAAATATTGGACATAGCACATAGTATGTTTTTTACTACTGACTCAGGTGTGCACATTATCAAAAGGGAGCTGAATGTAACCATTGAGTTTGTGACAAAAATATTGTGCCACTTATTTTTAGGATATAAAAATGACAATTTGAATCATTGAAATCATTTTTTTTTATTGTGATATCAGTTCAAAGAAAAAATCCTAATATATAAGCACATTCATTACCGATTGGTATAGTGCCGTGGTTCTTAACCTGGGTTCAATCAATTTTCAAGCTTTCAATGTTTCTTTCAGGGTAAACACTGGTGACGTTATCCCATAGAGTTCTATTCAGGATTCTTTAAGTGGTCTGTCTCTTCTATAATTTCTCTGCTCTAACCTAAGTGTTATACAAATGAACGTACGGCGTACAACTGTTCCAGGTGAACGCAGCCCATATAAGCAGAACACAGGATACACAGCCCATGTAATCAAGCCCAGAGCCAACTCGTTACCCGTGTCAGTGCTTCAGCTGTAACCCTGTCTGCAGGGGTCACGGCCTGACGTTACACTGTGTCCTCCATTACTGGGTTCTCCCTCTCCCATTATCTCTGTCACCTTACTTTTCCTCTCTCTATCTGTACTCTTTTGTTTGACCTGCTCAGATTTTGTTGACCTTTCCCTTTTCCGCATTTCGCTTTTTGGTTGGTCACCGCCATTTCTGTCTAATCTTTCCACATCGCTTTCTCGTGATTCTCTCTCTCTCTCTCTGCCCAGACTCGACCACAGACTATTTCCTGTGGTCTTCCGCGGGTCACATTAGTAATTTTTCCTTCAGGTCACATGGCTTTCTCACACAAACACACACACACACACACACACACACACACACAAAAGGGTTGATTCTGGGAGTTTACTTTAATTAGTTTGGTGCCAGCCCTCCCTGCCCCCCTCCCCCGCTAGTATGGTCTCTCTGTAGTCAAGTGAAGGGAACATCTGGGAGAGGGGTATTTGTCTTTTTACTGCCCCCAACGTTGTAATTCTTTAACAAAACTAGAAGCCCTGAGAGTGATTGGGTTTGATGAACCATGAAAAAGAAAGAGGTGGGCAGATAGAAGGAGGGGAGTGTGGGAAAGAAAAGAAAAACAGACATCAAAATGTGAAAGAACATGGAAAGTTTCTATACGTGTTCTATAAAATGACGGATACGTTTGCCTGTGTGTGGCAGACATATGCCGTTGTGAATTAATATTTTGTATCTTTTAGTATATTTTTATTGAAACGTTATGAGAAAAAGAACAAAGCCCAATCAGACAGAATCAGTTCTGAGTGGATAAATCACTTCATTCATTCAAATGCATTTATTTAAAAGAGAAAAACCCACCTGTGCAATACTGAATGTGGAAAATAAATTGCTTCTGTGTGTCTGAATTGCATGACAGCAGGAGTTAAGAAGACACAGAGATTGTCTTTTGTGAAATCCTGACACCCGTAGAATAACTGAAGCACCTGTTTAAAGAGAACATTCACTGAGCCACTTACACTAATACATAGATTTTTCCAAATATGTTTATTAAACACATCATAAACCTCCTTGACAGTTAATTTATCAATGGCCAACATAAATACAGTGTTAATCTCTCATATGTGAGGATCTGTTTGTAAAGTGTTGAAGTTAAGAGTTGCTAGGAGTGCAATGCAGCAATATATTGTCTCTGTGTAGAATCCTTGACTATCAAATTCTCAAATCAAATGTCAGTTATAGCTATACCTCTATTAATTCAAAATTAGCCTTCCTTGCATTTGTTTGTGTTGAGTTGCTCATATCGCAAACTTCTTTTTCGTACTGATGCTTTGAAGTAAACAAACCGGATGTTATGATACTGACACATTATTTAATAAAGGAATTGTTTTTGATGCTCTCAGAAAATGTAAGTGTATTGTTCAGAATAGCCTAAATCAAAATATGAATTCATGATCAAATAAAAATGTTCTTTGAATATTATTATTTTTCTTAATTTTCTTTCTCCAAAAACAAAATGATAATACGATATAGGCTATAAAGTGTATATTTTCAACAAACCACATTGGCATTCTTGAGAAAATGTTCTGTCTTTTTCTAACAATTTTAACGATTCCACGACTTCCTCCACTGTAGTCAGCTGTTTGCTGCACTTGTTCCCAGGTTGTTCAGCTGTTGTTGCCATTTGTGGTCATAGCAACCAGTGTGTTGCTAAAAATACTGGTTGCCTTATGCCGTTTTTCCACTGCATAGTACCGGCTCAACTCCATGCGACTAGCCTTTTTTTGGTTTTCTATTTGACAGGTTAGTCTAGTGGTCTAGGTGTTGGACTCCCAGCCGGAAGATTGTGGGTTTGAACCCAGAGTAAGCATCCTTCTTGAGCCTTGCACAAGATGTGTAACCCCTATGTAATAGCAGAATGTAATTGTAGAATGATTGTAAGTTGCTTTAGATAAAAGTGTCTGCTAAATGCCGTTGTTGTAATTGTAAAAAGTAGTACTTAGTACTTTTTTTGGCATCACCTCCGCCAAGATAG
>JAODLI010003175.1:0-12926 GCA_027575585.1 Percopsis omiscomaycus | reverse complement strand
TAGCCGCAATAGCCCTGAAACGATCATAACGTTACTTCAGTAAAATACAGTACTACTTTGACAAGCTAACTAGTGGCTTGTTGTAAATATAGTCAAATTTTATTTTAAGAACTTAGTTGAAGTAGAAGTAGTAGTGATAAATAATCACCTTTACTCTGTCGCCGCAAAGACCATTCTTTCCCGCAATGGTTGTTTGTGATGGGCGAAAGCATAGTGTTCAGTGTTGCGCACTACAAAATAGTACACCATCCATGTACCTTTCGCGCAAACTACGGTTTCAGAAGTACTAAGTAGGCTACTATTCTTGCGCACAAAATAGTATGCTAGTATGCCGTTTCGGATGCAGCCAAGGTTCCAAGCGAGCTGAGGCAATACCAAAAGGTGTCATTTCCACACTACATGGCACTTATAAATTACTCTGTACATCTTTCTCATGCTAGGTAGGAAGGTAGTGGGGGCAGGATAGTCTAATGGTCTAGGCGTTGTGGGTTCGATTCCCCAAGGTGGCCTACCTGTAAGCATCCTTGAGCAAGATGCCTAGCCCCTACCAGCTCCATGTAATAGCACCATGAAATTGTAAGCCGCTTTGGATAAAAGCGTCTGCTAAATTGTAAGTTGTAGGTAATTCCAGCTAACTTCAGGGCACATGCTGTCTTCTAATTTCAGCTAAAAACATATTTCATGAAGATTTAAGTTTGCAGTGGTTGGAAGTGCCAGTTTCTTGCGTGAAATGGTTCTTAGTAGTTACAGTTAAAGATGAAATTATGACATTGTGATGTATGTGCAAATACAGAGCTTAAAGATCCCCTATCAGAAAAAAAATTGTTTTTCCAGTTGTGTTCAGTAGTGAATGGACATGAAAGTACTGGAGTAATTTTAAAAATCAGTCTAAAATGTAATTCAGCCAAAATTCCCATTTTGCATTATCATATTGTAAAAATGTACGTGTAAATTGTTGCACTTGAATTTCTTGACAAAAAGAACAATTTTGTTTTGGAAGAAGGTATTGAAACATCGAACATTGTCATGAAAACGGAAAGAATTCGTCACTCTTTCTACAGATAGCGTAATAGCAAATAATTTGACAAATGTTTCCAAAACGGAAAAACAAGTGAATTTGTATCTGAAAGCTTATATTTGCACACACACACACACACACACACACACACAAACCGGGGTGTTGCCAGAGGGTTGGCTGGAGCCTGCAGTGACAGGGCTGCTTTGAGCAAATATGATGGAAACATCTGTTCCGGCTGGCACATACTTTCCTCTCTTTGCTATCTCTCCGATTCTCTCACCATGCCTCAGTCTCTCTCACCATCTGTCTTTGTCTCATCGTGACTCTCTGTCGCACTTTCTTTTTCAGTCACTTAAGCGTCTGTTAGACTTCTCACCCTCCCGCTCACTGCGGCGGTTCACACTGTATCTGTTACTATCCGCAAGTCTCCCTCTACTTTCCAATCAAAACCGTTTGTCAGCTGGTTACAGCTGGTTACAGCTGGTTAAAGCGAAGCAAATAGTAGACGCTTAGCTTGCAAAATCCGGATTGCTTTACCAGTTTAGATATAATGTTTTTCATTTGTGAATAACATTCCTCAAGGTTCAATTTTAGACCCTGTCCTTTTTTTTTCTCTTCTTGCTATCAATAAGCAATATCACCAACGTTAGATGGTTTAATTTGTATGCAATGTCTTGTGCCATATTGTTTGTACTGTTAGTGTTTTGACCTTCCGTTTAATCTTTTCATTAGTGTCATATTTTACTAGTTTCAATATATTTTATGAGTATAGTGGAATGCAATGGGAACTTTTATAAAGCTCTATATTAAGCAAGGTTAGAACTAATCTTGCATTATGTGCATTACATAAATTATATGTGATAAAGAAATCAATCACAGCATGTACACACACGTACCAACACTCAAATTTCCAGGTGTTTCCTGAAAGTTTATTGGAGCAGATTCTGGAGGCATAAATACAAGAGGTATCCTTTGAAACAACAAATTTTTTTTCTATACTATTATTTCTCTATACTTATTTATTTTCAAAATGACATGTTTATTTTTGTTTGTTTTTTTGTTAGCAATATACCAGTGGCTGGCATATTGCTAGCCAAGATAGAAGGATATCTCCAAAATGCCAGCTTCTCTATCTAAGTTGAAATTATACAGCCATGGTATTTTCAATGGGTTCAGTTATCCCTTAGGCCCTTTAAAATAAAGAAGCACACTTAAATAACCGAAAATTTTCCATCAAAGTCGAAAGATAAGAAAACCAAAAAAGGCCCGCTATAGAGTTTAGCCTTCTAGATAAGTGTTGTACACATTTTCAAATAGGACACAAAAATCCTGGTGACGAATATAAATTGCAAAATTGCAATTTATATTCCAGAGCTCTGCATTCACCACAGTCAACAAAGCATTCAAATCTACACAAAAATGTGATCCCTCAGAGATTTTGCAGAGTTGGAGTGCTGGGCAGCTGGCCATGGTCATCACCCCTTGGACTGGACAGTTGTGTAGTGTCTTGCCTAATGAGGCTTTGGCTATGTTTACACTTTTACACTTGACTTTTGCTATCTGAATACAGTCCTCGCATCACCTCAAACATGAGATGGACAGATTGGTTGCTGCAGGCGTTTTACTGCCATGCCACAGTGTTGAAGACCTTTTCCAGTGTTTTTAATGTACTGGTGGATACGACACACATAACACTAGATATGTTCAAATAAAAATGTTCAAATAATTAATAGGCCGCACATATTCTTGGCACAAAATGTAATAGCTGCTTCAATTTAAAAGAGGAGAGGAATGTGTGACGTACTGTGAATTATCTCCAGGCTGTTTTTTCAGTGTCCGGTTCGTAATCGTAATTCATAACTTAGAGACAGCTAACGTTAAAAAGAAAACTTTACCTGAAGGCTGAGCACACACATACAAATGGCAAACATGAAAGCCAGCTATCTTAATTGAAACTGAATAACCGTCCTTACATCGGCAGCTCATGTCATGCAAAGTCAAACTGTCCTACGATTATAATTAAATAATTGCTTTAGAACTGTTATACGTTTGATAGATGTTCGGAGAATAGCATTAGACATCATAATAGATGTCAATGTAATAATTCTTACAAGAACTTATATTACAAATCAAGCATGAACCTTACACATAAAAAGACAAATGGCATCAGTACAGAGGTACAGAAGAATGTACTGTATATTTATCCTCAAGCAATGAATAACCAGCCACTTTCCTCTAGTGTAAAAATGGTGCTTGACCTTTCTGTGCGTTTGCTAAACTGTAGATGTTTTGGGCAAACAATATAAGATGCAGCTGCTGTTGCAATGAGTTACATAAAGCTTCAAGCATAGTTCTCTCTTGGGGAGGCTTTTGTAAGAAATGTACTTAAAATCAAGATTCGCTGTTAGAGAAAATTCCATTTACAAATCACATGCATAGACTAGAGTCAACCCATTCTCCTGGAACTCCAAAATATGGAGGCAAGATGTGCAAGCGTCTTTGTTGCATGGGTTTGCTATGTAACGCACATGCAACACTACTGTAACTTGCTACAGTATGTAGGCTAACACAAATAAAGTATAGTAAGTGTTGTGTATTTTCCTTGCCCTAATTTGATTTGTCCCACCTGACTTACCGTAGACATGGACGCTCGATACACATGTAAGATTGTGACGTGTGTGAACCCCAGCATGGGAAGTAAAAGGCACGTTACTCACCTGAGCTCTGTCTATGATCTAAAATAATTGTATTGTTATATAGTGGATTCCCTCAGGATAGAACAGTAAGGCTGTTCACCACAGCTGGCTGTACTGTTGATTGATTGGCTGTTGTGGAGAGTGCCGGCAAGTATTGAAGTGTCCAATAAATAATTATATATTGAAGGAGGTGCTTTATATCAATGTGGTGGTAAAAGACAAATATAATTAATATAAAACAGCAAGTTTTGCTATAACATCAACATTTACAGTGGATGGGGAAGATGGTGATGATAAATTATAAAATGGTAAAATTGATAAAATTGGATAAACAACAATATCAATTTATTTTTAAACTAGCCATCGCTGTCTAGACAAAAGAAATAACGTGCTATATTTTTATTTTTATGTGTGTTATTAGAAATTGCTGTGAGATTTTGGACGCGGGAATTCCAATTTCATTTTGGCTTCCTGTTACCTTTTGTTTAATGGAACGATATGTCAGTGTCTATACGTCACACACTAGGTTGATAGGTTACATGATTTCAAACTCACTGACAGGAAATAATTAGGGCAGTGATTTATTTCAGCGATGTGTAGCTTAGGAAATCGATTTGCTTAACTTGGTACAAAATGAATGTTTTGTTGTTTTTACACAGGGACTGACTCACCTTTAAATATTTACAGTGTGACACAGCTGTGGAATTCACACAACCTTGATGGTTCCAGGCGTGAGTTATATGTCTAATCTAGGAGTTCTAATGAATGTATTAATTCATTAGAAGTATTAATACAAATTAGTGTGTAGGCCTATTGCCTTAGGAGCTGTCATCGCTAATCTCAACTTCACTAATGTATTTTCCGCCTGCAGGGGAGAGACATTGCCCTAAAGCCGTCTTTGTTTTTATCTTTTTTACAAAATATGTCAACATAATTTTCGCAGTTAAATTTACTGAGAACAGAATTGTACCGTCCCTCTCTGCATACAGCATCAGGGCGCTAGTAACAGCTGCTCAAAACTGCAGAAATCTTGACTATCTTCAATACGTTAATAATAATTTTTTAATAGGCTAATAATCATAACATAAATTTCACTGAATGACTCAGGCGCGCATAGAGGTGGTAAATTATGTATCAGTAAACCAAGAGGAACGCTGACTTTCACCTTGCAGAGGCGATCGGCTTTCTTTTAAAAACTCCACATACTGAATCCTTTTCAAGAAAATTCCTTGTTCGTTTGAAAAAAAAATCCTGGTTTCAAACAGTATTTTCATAGTTGGTTGGATGTAAGGCACATGGAGTTCGACATCTGCTGTATGGCTGGTAACTTTCAATTTAGAAGATAATACTATGGGGGGAAAAAAACAAAAAATAACCAATGAGACTAAAAGTCATCTGTCTGATGTAGAAATCCCCTACCCCTTGTCATCAAAGTTGGAGCCTATCCCATCATTATAATATTTAATTTACAAAGCAATTGTAATATTTCATACCCAAAACATACAGAATTGGGAATGAGTGGACATGAGACTTTTACACCGCCAACAAATCCTTGATTACAGTACAAGTGGATACAAGTGGTACGATCTGGATTATAAACATTATTAACTTCAATCAACATCCTTCACAACGTAATTTGAATAATAATTTGTTTTTATTTCATACAATTTAACCCTGCAATTAATGTATCTTTAAATATGTGTCCCTCCTCACTGCAGCGGATGTTAAATGTCTTGTCCATATTCATATAGGTGACTGCACTGATATGACATACGTTTCATGCAGTAGTCTATGCACTGTAGGTACGTAGGCACGGCATGGTACCACAAACAATTTAATATAGTAATCCGATAACACAAAATCTTCTTCTACCAAACAAATGCGTTGCATTTCATTTTCTCACCCACGCTGCTGACAAACCTTCTACTGTACCTGGGCAGAGGTACACTACCATTGTAGTATCAGCTTGTTTGTGTGTTAATGGAAGGAAAGTCCTGGGTTGATATAGTTTTTGATTTTAAATAAACAGTCGAATCTTGATCTGTTTTACCCAGAATGCTTCCCACATCTTCACTCGGATTGGCCGTGGTCCATCCAACCATCTTGCAGTGTTTGGTCTTTGTTTTGCAACAAGAAAATTCCAATTGCATTTCCCTCATTTTTTTGTGATTCCTTATAATAAAAGCACCCTATTGATTATGTATGCTGTATCCACTGTGACGCGTGTATTAATTATGCATACAGTTGCATTTTACCATATAGATACACACAAACACCTTTTGATGAAATCTAGACTGTTGACTACATTAGGATATGGGCCAATAATAATATACATGAGAGGTGGGGACTGCTTTGTAATCTCCTTTCTGTTTTTCATGTCCATAAAAAAGAACAAAAGTACCGCGACCCACGTTGCCATGCACGCGCCCACACACACACACACACACATAACAGACGATTGCCTGCGGAGAGATTTATTTGTAGCGTTGCGGTCCGGAGGCCCTCCCTCTGAGGGTTGTCATGGAGATGAACATCATGCTGTGACCTCATATCCTGTTTAGCGGCTTTGTTTCTCACCAGGCCTCCAGGGCGATACCCCTGTATGTAAGTACGTTTCTTTGTTGAAGTCCTGCATTTGCGTTGGTCGTGGTGGAATGTGATGGCTTCAGAGGCTTGCATCATGAATTATAATTAGTCCTAATGTATTTAATGTTCCGTGAACTCAGCAACATTGATTTTGATTGAAGTATACTGGAGCCTTAAGGAGCTCCCCTGCTGGGCCCCCAAGTATGACCTCAGCCAATCCTGGAAGGACGACTCCTTCCTAACAGCTGGCCCCACCCATACCTGTATGGGGCACAGCTGGAGCCACTCAGCACAACCAGCTTGTTTGACCAGCTGGGAACCAATCAGCCGTGTGCCTCCAAAAAACAAAGACAGTCACCCAGGGTGCGTTCAGTAGATTTAGTTTGTTAGGTTTACTGAACTTTTTGAACTGAACGTGTTTCCTCGAAAGCGTTTGCTACATTCTTGAACTCTCTTTAACGTGCGTTTCTTTGGGCGTGACAAACCACAAACAATCACTTTGTTTTTAATCAGCCACGCTGACAGATCCAATTATCCAATCCAAAACACACCTCTTCCCCGTTATTTAAACGGTCGTTCTGTCCTCCTTCAGTTCGTTGAACGTAAATTAGACGTAACACCGCACTGAATTTAGCCCTACTGTCCCTCTACTTCTTATATATCCACCCCTATGGACAACTTTAGCTACACACCTGAAGTAGATGACAGATAGGCCCTCTGTGTCGAGCATTTTAATTCACAGTTGATTTTCTGCTTTGTTCCAGTTGCTTTTAAGTAATTGTGCACTGAAGACCTGCAGAGGTTGCAGATAAAATGATTTTTTTTTACTATGGTGACATTTGAAAGGTTCACTGAAAATGTTTTTGAAAAATGGATTGTAAGCCCGCCTTTTTAGACTATCCTGATCTTGTAAATATAAATATTTTGCTCAGGGATGCATATGCTAGATAGGCTCATACTGGGGATAATAAGTAGACCACTAGACTACATGGCCCCATGCTCTAATACAGGAAATTTTGTGAATCTAAAGGCTATAAAAAACAACAACTCCAGTTTCCCCTTGTTCTGTCAATCGGTAATAAAGCCAGCTTGATCGGGCGGAAATTCCAAATGTCCTGTTTAAAGTTTGTTTGTTTGTTTGAAAACAAAATAACAAAAACTTGTTTCTCAGCAGTGAATAAATGAGACAACGGTTGTGTGGAGATTATAATCCTCATCTAAAACTAAGCATATGAGGTTTATATTGGTGTTAACAACATCAAAGAAAGTGTGAACATTTTCTTGTTTTTGTGTTTAATGGAGGGAACACGGGGTATTTGTGTCCATCTGGCATATTGTAATGTTTTATGTAAGCAGGTTATGTACAGTGAACCTGTATTTGTTCAGTCATACAGACATACGTAGGTCTATATGTTGTTTACTGCTGTTTAAAGTGTGCCGTGGATGAGCTGTGGAAATCCTTACATAATGTAATGCCTAATTGTTTAGTGCAGAGAAAATGGGACTATTTAGATTTGGAACAATTTCATCACCTTGAATTACAGCTTGAATGCATTCATTTGTCTTCTGTGTGATGGACCAAATGTCAGCATGAAAGAGAGAGAGACTGCAGAAAACTCATAACCGTTTCGTTTGTCTATCTTTCATCATAAGCTTTTTAAATACCTGTTCAATCCTCCTGTTAAATAGGCTGAAGTGATTGAAATATGATATTAAATATGAACAGACTAGAGGGAGATGGATGGATGGATGGATGGACGGACGGATATAGTATATTTCTCAACAGAACACTGAAATCTCTCTTCTCCTGCAGGAAACCACTTACACCAAGCTGTAAGTCATATTTGACTTGTCATACAGTAGGTAGCCACCCCATACTATATTCAGTGACATTTGGAATGAAAACTCTATTACAGCAGGCCTGTTCCTCTCCGTTCAGTCGACTGTAAAGTTATAGAGAGAGAAAAAGAGACACTGGCTGACTGAGCACTGTAATACTGTCCCACTAGTACTTTTACTTTCTGACCCTGTTCTTAAAGGTACACTCTTCGATTGCGCTATAGCGGGGCCCAGAATGCCACATTTCTGCTTGGTCTGAGTTTCAAACCAATAAAACGAAACAAAAAACTTTTTTTTGTTGTAACTCTGGTTTTGTAATGCCAGTGGTTGGCGAGTGCAGCTGCTGACCAGGACGAAAACACAAAACACACAGGGTGTGAGGAAGCGTGAGCCTGAGCTCAGCGTTAAATATACAGTACGATGCAAACGAAGAGAACTGGCTAACAGCCGACGTACAACAGAGGAGCAATGGCCGACAACGAGCCCGCCCACCCACCCAAAACTGAAGCCTTCCCCACAGGTGTGGGGTGTGATGAGTAATTGGTGAAGTGAAGACAGGTGTGGTGCTCGGGTGCATTGGGAGAACAGGTGACTGCTGGCCAGTGGATGAACGTGAGGGGGGTGAACCATCCGTCTGCGCAGCTCCAGACATTACAGGTTTCAACCAATATGGATACACATACACAAATCAAGGAACGCACCTATTAAAAATAACAACGCAGGGGCGGGATAGTCTAGTGGTCTAGGTGTTAGACTCCCAGCCGTAAGGTCGTGGGTTCGAGCCCCAGAGTCAGCCTACCTGTAAGCATCCTTGAGCAAGATGCCTAACCCCTATCTGCTCCATGTAATAGAAAAATGTTATTGTAAGTCGCTTTGGATAAAAGCGTCTGCTAAATGCTGTAACTGTAACAACGCAAGAGTGTAAAAGATGGGTCAAAATGAATGCAGTCAAAGTCAAACACGGGGGAAAAGCACAAAAAAAATTGAAAACAAGAAGCAGATGAACAAAGTCCGAGATTTGCAAAGAAAGGAAGAGCAAGAGGAGAGACAGACTGAAAGGCAACACACAGGGGAAATAAAGATGTCATGTCAAAACTTCACTTCACTCACAAGCATGCCAAGACTGGAGGGAATAGCTTCTTTATGTTCACAGATAAAACAAAACATTGGCATTATTAACATCTTCAAAGCTGTCATCATCATGGTTTTCTTTTCCTTACACACGCTAGCAAACTATTCACAGATCTGTGCTTAAAATTACATATTGTTGAAGTTAGAACATATTGCCACATTTGAACAATGACACTTGACAGCTTGCTTCTTGCTCCCTGTGGGAGACTGCTATTGAGATCTTCATGGTCTTTGATTTTTATTTGTTTTGTGTTGGTTCAAGTCCTATCTACAAGACAGGAACTATTTTATTTCAATTGTCAACTGTTTATCTGAACTAACTAACGTTACATGTGGAGTCCCCCAAGGTTAGGCCAAATTATGCAAAACAACAATATCGCTTACCATAGTTATGCAGACGACACTCAAATCTACATAGCTTTATCACCAAATTACTATCATCCTATAGATTTGCTGTGCCAGTGCATTGAAGTCATTGACTGGATGTGCCAATATTTCCTAAACAAGGACAAAATTATTGGAGATTATTATTTTTGGTGCCAAGGAAGAAAGTCTAAAAGTTAGCCCACACCTTGACTCCCTGTCTTTAAAAAACAAAAACCAAGCTTGAAATGTCGGTGTTGTCATAGATTCATATCTAAATTTCAATAGCCACATCAAGTCAGCAACAAAATCGGCCTACTATCACCTTAAAAACATAGCAAGGCTTAGAGGACTCATTTCCAAACAAGACATGTTTGGAAATGAGTCCACGTTTTTCAATCAGACTTGAAAAACGTGTTCATGCCTTCATTACCAGTAGGTTAGGTCTCCCTAAAAAGGCGCTTAGGCAGCTACAGCTTATTCAGAATGCTGTTGCAAGAGTCCTAACAAATACAAATAAATGTGAGCACATTACACCAATTCTCAAATCCCTGCACTGGCTCTCGGTGTGTCCAAGAATTTATTTTAAAATACTGCTGCTTACCTATACTCGAGTTCATTTTCTGTTCATGTTAATTTGGTGACAGAGCTGGGTTTGAGTCTAGCTTTCAAGATTTCTGGACAGCGCTTGTGCTTAGTAAATATTCCTTGTAACAATTATAACATGCTTAATTCAGAGTAATTCATGCCATTCTTTTAGCTACTGTAGCATGAACATATAGCCCTTTAAGACATGCCCCTTAGCTCATATATTCCTCAATTAATGTATGTGTATAACTTATTAAAAACATGTAGCAGGTTGACTTTGTGGCTTGAGTTAGTCTCTGTTTACTGTAGGATGATACCACATTTATACATTTTCAAGCCTTTGATTATTCACAATAAGCATAACGGTTTGTAAATTGAGGGTCCGGAAGGCTGTGAACTACACGGCACAAAGACATATTGCATTCCTGTAATGCGGCAATATGCCACAACCGTGCAGCAAGTTTGGGTAATGTAGTTTGACATTGATTTTCTCACCAAGTAGAATCATAGCTGGGCTTTACTCTTGAAGCAGCGTGACTCACTAGTCTCGGCGAGAGCTGACCTCTTGGCTCAATCTTTCTCATTGAAAGGAATATAGTATTTTTAGACACATTTTCTTGATTTTCAGACTAACATGAAAGCATGTTTAACCTGTATGTTAAACAAATGCTGACCTTGTTTCTAAGAGCAGAGATGAAGTGAGGTGAAGAACATCTCTTACATGGCAAGGATAGTGGGATCTGTTTCTCAGCCTCCCATCTAACTGTGTGCATGTGTGTGAGTGACTATGTGTAATAGGCAGTTTGTACGTTTTGCTCATTGCTTCTTCCCCACCCACCTCTCTCTCTCTCTCACAAACACTAAAATAAAAATTATTTGACAGTTAGCTAATTATCCTAACATGCGGTTAGTTTTCTTCAACTTTTTTTGTAGTTTTTTGCATAAGCAAAAGAAAATACCGACTTCTGTGTCGCTTTGCACCATTACCAACGTTTTTTATGTCTTTTTATGGACGTGACAGCTGTGATGACATGATATGCCACATGTCTGACAGCTGACGGACATTATTAAACATCTGCATTTTTATTGTTTCTGTGTGTATTTGGATAGTGTGAAATTCATGCCAAACAAAGCACTGGAGGGTGTTTCTCCAGAAACAGCATCTGATGTGGTTGCCCTGGTGTACGGGCCATGAAAATCCATACAATGCATAGATAAGAAACAGTTCCCATTACATGCAGTAGCTTTGTGTAAAGCTTTTTTGTCGGTTTGATTGTCCTGTGCACCAATATCTACTCTGTCCTGTTCTGTTTGGTATCAAGCCTACAGTGTTCCCCATCTTAAAGGGATAACCCTTTTTTCATGTCCTTATTTCTACATTAAGCTAACCTTTATTAATACTCATTATTAAATAATGTATAATATAAATGTAATAATGTAATCATTTTAAATAATAGCTGTGCATACATTCTACTTGTCAAACTGTTGTTCAGCTGTTCTCCAAATGTTTGGTCTGGAGAGAAAGGGTACTAAATATTGCATTTTTGTTGTGTAAATGATAGGTTTACAACACTCACCCACAGTTTAAAAGCTTTTTAAATGTTGTTGAAATACCCTTTTTATTAGCCGACGTGTGAATATAGGCTGACAGAGCTAAATTAAGATAGCAGTGGAGTGACCCTCAATGCCTTTCAAGGGCTTATTAATAAAACATCTGTGGCTATAAACAGAAAACTAAACCATGTCTTCCAGTTTACCTAGTTAGAGTATTTGGCTGCCTTAATGTATTTTTCTATTGGTCCACAAACTTCAAGATGCGTTTTCAAAAAGAGGAAGTAAATGTTTCAGCACATTCCAGACATTTTGATGAGTTTAGGGACAGCACATACTGTATTGTAGGCCTGTAGGCAAAGGGTCAATTAAAACTATTGTATTTATGTCTTTATTTCTATTTATGCTGCTGTAACACCTGAATTGATGATCATTATGTTATATTTAATACTACTCATAATTTCAGAATCAAATTGTCACGGTGTTTCAATTAAGATGATATAGGGTTAAAAAAAATTATTTCGAGTTTTGGAATGAAAATTGAAACATACATTAAAGGCACTATATATGATCCTGTCTACCACTAGATGTCCCACTAGAGCAAACCAAAACAAATGCTTTGTCGGCCACACACACACACACACACACTCTAACATGCATGCATGGCCGGACCGGGTACAAAAACAAAGAACAGAGGAGCTCGGATTACTACACACACAGAGGCAGGGTGACATCATTCTCTGCTCAGGACGCCATTACTCCACTATATCTTTGGTGGAGAGGCGGAAGCCACACAGACACGCCCCCCAGACAGGCAGGGTCTGGGAGGGGCGTTACCTTCCGGCCCATCTCTTCGAGCAGTGGAGAAGCCCCAGGTGCAGCCAATTACCTCATCACCCAGTACCCTGACAGGAGGGTAAAACATGGCAGGCCACAGACGAGGAGAGAGGAGACGAGGAGAGAGAAGGCGTGGAGGTAGGCCGCTACTCTCTAAACCAGAGCGAATAGTTTTGCCGCGGTCATTCTTTGTGATCGCCACACTTAACCCTTGTATGGTCTTCGGGTCAAATTGACCCATTTCAAATTTTTACAATAAGAAAAATTGTACAAGTATACATTTTTTCTACCTGAAACTCAATGGCCTTACCTTATTT